>CAJPEX010002973.1:8028-33226 GCA_905338405.1 Notodromas monacha
AAGAAAGAAAAACTTGAGTCCCTCAGAGAACAAGCCCAAAAGGCAATTAGAAAGGGACAAGCTTCATATTTAGAGCGTTTGAACGTGCATCGAAAGGGAACAGCCTACAACATAGGGGACAAAGTTTGGTTAAAACAGCATCCACTCTCTTTCGTAGGAAAGAAATGGAGTGCCAAATATAAAGGTCCCTATACGATTCTAGAGGTTGTCAACCCCGTAGTTGTAAGAATCAGGGATGACCAACACCCTGAATGGACTGATGTTGTTCATACTAGTTATGTTCGTCCCTATCAATCCCGAACTCCTGATAGTCATGAAAAACCCAGTGAATTAGAATTAGAAGAATTTGATGACGACGAAGAAATTGCACCCCCAAGCACGCAACCACGCAATACGCCATCGAGCTCCAGCCCTAGAAAAACCAAAGAAGTTGCTGAGTCAACAACTGAGGAATTGACAGCAGTACCGGCTGACGATGCTCCGTCGACTCAAACGGAAGACGATAACAACCAAGCAACGGATGAAACGAATGAAACAAAGGAAAGCGGAGATGAGGAAAAGAATGAAACAACTGCATTCAACGTCTCAGCTCCAGATCTAATGTTCTACGAGACTCCGTCTCATTCTCCAGAACCTAGACAAGCTGAGGATGGTGATGCTAATGACTCATTTGTCTCCGCCGAAGACCCTAATCAAACTATCATATCTGGTACGCCTAAAACTGGAAAGAGTAATAAATCTTTTCTTTCCGAAATTACAACAGAGTTGGGCAAGTTTCTCTCCCCCGGTTCCGGGTCTGACGAGAATGAAGGAGGAAACGACCAAGGGAACGAGACGACCTTGCCTCCAATATCGGACAGCATCCTCGCCCAGCCTGAATCAGCCAGCACGCCTAGAAGGTCACAAATGCCGCTGATGCAAACGCCAGAACGAGGAGCTTCCGCAATGCCGCAACAAGCGACCAGTAAGTCCAAAAGTCAAAAGAAAAAAGAAAAAAAGAAGGAAGCAAAACGCAGACAGGAAGGGAAAGAACCAAAGCCACGTATGCTGAGCGGAATAGACGCAGATAACATCATACCCGAACGCACGCGTGGACAAACCAGGGAGAGAGCATCATCAGCACCGTCAGTACCGAAGGAGTACTAGTTGCCATGCGCAACACCAGTCGTTCAACCGACGCGTTCACGGTAACATGACAAAAATGTGCTCGATTTTCCTGTGGTATTGTTTATGTCCTCTCGGTTTTGCTATTCCTGCCCCCCTATTAATCGAAGAAGTTGTCGAGGATCGTGGAATGGTGTCAAACAGCAATAGATTGGATAAAATATCCCCCATTCGTACTTTCCCCGGGAACGTAGGAGTGACAATTGAGGATATGAGTCAGATGTGTATTCCATCTACTTTCTGGACCATGGAATCCGTAGTTAATATCGGAAAATTCTATCACATGGTTGAAGATATTAGGAAGGAAGTTAAGAATTTTGCCACCGAAGTAAATGACTCGATAGAAGAGGGCGAACTTAACATTACAGCCCCTGCCAAGATAGCCATGGATCTTTTAATTCATAAGACTAAGATCGTAGACGTGACGCTTGAGAATTTATCATCCAGATTTGTCAATGTTCCTACAGACATTGGAAAAGAAACCCCATACGTGAATTTACTACCTATAGTTCAGAGAGGCATTGCCCCTATCACTAAATTACAGGTAGCCGACAAAAGAGCCTTTGTTAAGCCTTCTGCTTTAGTCGCATTCGATGACTATCAACTTAAACCCATTTTCGACTCTTTGCTTAAAGATCTAAAAGCTACAAATAAGAGCGAAAACGAATTTTGGATGAAGGCATTACTTTTAGGATCAGAACTGGCTCACCTGAATGCGTTAGCTGAAACCCTTCAGGATGATATAGAGAAAGTCAAACAGTTTGTTTTTCCCATTCACCTTTTTGATATCCATGTCATTGAATCGGTGTTAGAAGAAATTTTAACAACCGAACCAAGATATTCAAAAACTAAAGTAACTGCCCACGATTTGTTCGAGATGATCAAGTCAAATCCAGTGACTGTAGGCTCATTTCAGTGTGACAATCTTAAAGATCAAACAAGCGTCTGTGAATATAGAACTATGACTATCGTGCCCGTGTTGTCACCCGATGAAGTAGTGTACGTATCCAGAATCCACACGATACCTGTGGCTAGAGAAACCTACCTTGGTTCTCCTAAATGGATGCAAACCGAGATCAAGCATCCTTTTCTTTTAAAAAGAGGCGATAATTATTATGCCGCATATGGATCGGAGATACCCCAATGCCTACCAAGGTTAGGACAATCAGGATGTCAAATTTGTCATGCAGGTCATCTCCCAGTACGCCCCGCTAGTCTTTGTGTTAAACAGATACAAGAGGGAGCTAATGAAGAAATGATCCAAGTTGCTTGTAAAATGCAACTGGTGGAGATGCCCGAAAATATGGTGATACAATTGGACAAAGACGAATTTGCATACATTGATACGGACAAGGGAAGAATAACTCAATATTGTGCCGAAAGTCCAAACAAAGAAACCCCTGCGTCTGAAAATTCATACGAACTACCATATTCCGGAATCATTAAATTTAATCAGAACTGCAGATATACCTTGGTCAATGGACCATTTCAAGATATTTTACCTAAGCTTGAAAATGTTGAAATTAATGCAGTAGAAGAGATTCCTGCATTTAAGCCTAGAAGTTCTGTGGCCGAAGACATTAGTGACCTACAGTTACATTTTCGAGATTATGGCTACATATATCTGATCGTGTCTGTAGTTTTAATGTCTATCATTTTGTTGAGTATATCCTATTTATGTTTTGCTAAAATCCGGTATGTAATTCTGAGAAGACGCAGGAGAAACATGAATTTGTTAGAGGGCACAAATATTGAATTGGTCCCTTCTAGAAATGCGCCGTCTGTCCCCCAGTATCCCAGGTTGCAAATCAATGCCACCACCGGTTTAATGGCAATCAAATAACAGCAAGAACCTTCAATATCCTAGTACTCTACCATTCTTATGCTTTGGAGGTTATGTTTCATATATATATATATATCTAGGTTGTTGTTGTGGAATGTATTCTTGGTGTTGTTCTATTGTTAGCACCTGTTTTAGGTGTCAGCACCTTGATTTATCCTTTTATCTTACTCTACTATACTGTAAGGTATTGGTGTTTGTTTGTTTGTAGCACTGACTAAAAAGAATTTTTTACATCTGTTGAAAGAAAAAACTGGAAGAAAAATAGGAAGGGTGCTCATGCTGCTGAAGATGTGATGGTGCTGATGCTGACAGGCTGTGGACGAACAAAAACAAAAAGTGAACAACAAGAAGTTGGAGGACATCATTTTATTGGAGTCCCCCTAACTACAACAACATCTCTAACGCGCTTCGAAACAACAACTTAAAATACGCGCGCATTACACTATAGCCACAGTATGGAAACTGTCTAGGCTAATGTTGTCCTGAGTTGGCCCTGGAGGAACAACTCCTGGAGGAGGAGTCCTAAAACTCCGTCTCCTCAGCATCCAAGCACGCAGGAGTGGCCAACCCAGACGTGCAAAGACGTCCGCTGCACTCAATTGCTCGGGTCGGACCTGGGAATAGAAACGGTGAAGCAAAAAAGCCAAAAAAGCAATAAGGCATGCAACTTACGAAACGAAGAGATTAAGGGTCGAATTGTGGCCAATGAAGGCAACTCAGCCATTTCAATTTCCTCCTCAAAGGAAGGGTTTGGAAATGATCGAGTTCCCCTTTTATTAATTTTTGGACTTTTAGCCACTTTTGACTCCTCATTCTTCTTTTTAAGTTAATGCAAAACAAAGGCAAGCAAAAAACCCAAGACCGTTTAGAAAACCCAGAACCAGCTAATGTGAGTATTAATCAACACACCTTGAACTTAACGTGTTGACAACAGCAGAAAACGCAGAGCGCGATAGGTGAAGTAACTCCCACTACACCGCCAATCCAAATTAGGGTTTGTAACACCCAACTAGGCACTACCGCATGAACCACAGTGCCATCCACAAATTCCGCAGAAATGTTTAACTTGGAAAGATTCCCCAAGTCACTCATCACTTTGGAAAAATTATCCAGTTCTGTGGATTGGGGTGGTGTTAAGGGTGTAGCAGGAATTACTGGTGCTGTAACCAAAGGGGAAGTCACTGCAGCCGAAAAAGAGGTCGACAAGGAAGTCGGAAAGGGCGTCGGCAATGACTCGCTGACGACCGGGAAGGGCGTGACTGTGACCCCGATGGTGGGAATCACATGTGTCGGAGACCAAGAAGTCAAGGTTGGCTGAGGCACTGGCATAGAAGAAATGGAAGCAGCTGTTGGCCTTGAAGTTGAAGTTGTAGAGGAAACAGGAGGAAGAGAAGTTGTCTGGATTTTGGTTTCCTTGATGAAATTTGATGAAGACAGGGTTGTTGTCCTTGCTTCCTTTTCTAAGACATTCTCCTGAATGGCTTCCTTGTCCTCTAGCTCCTCCATAGCCACTTTTTCTGTTGTTTTCTCTGAAAAACCCAAAACAGCTGTTAAACCATTCTCAGAATCCAAAATGCCAAAAAATTCAAAACAAGGGAATACTCACTTTCATACTTGAAGAAACAGTAGTCCCAGGGCTCCACAATCTCTTCCATGCCATTTGACTTTCCCCTGCAGAATGTTTTCTTAAACAGCTGCACCTTCTGAAAAATTTGTCAATCACTGATTATTCTGCACTTCAATGTTTCAGAATGGAAGGAAAGAAAAATGACACCAACCTTGAGTCCTTTGTATGCAACACAGGAAAGATCCAACCTGTTGCCCTGGAAATCCACCTTGAAGTCATACTGTCCAGGTTTCTTCACATTGCATACATCCATGCACAATCAGAATGGAAGGAAAGAAAAATGACACCAACCTTGAGTCCTTTGTATGCAACACAGGAAAGATCCAACCTGTTGCCCTGGAAATCCACCTTGAAGTCATACTGTCCAGGTTTCTTCACATTGCATACATCCATGCACACCAATTTGCCGCCAACTTCCTCACAAGGCTTGACCAGCTGGAAGCACACCGTCTGAAAAATATTCAAGGGAAAAATTGAAATTTTTGTGCAAAAATCACTGTTTTGGAAACTAACCATGAAAATTGCAGATGTCACTGCCAGGATGTTGTAGACTCCCATTGTTGACACTAACTTGGTCCAGTGATGTCCGAAAGATGTGGTTTCACACTTTTTGTTTGTCCTTCTTGTTTTCCTAGTGTTTCTAAGGCGAATCAGCCCGAAATCCGCGCTCCGCGTCGATCGTTTCCGCAGCGTCGTCTCGTACGACGACGACGATTTTTTTTTATGAGGCACTGAAAACACCTGTAAATCGGGTAAAAACTGTTTTAGGGCACTCAGACAATCAAAATGAACAGCCTGGAAAAGAAAAATCACTCAAGAAAGGCTATTAAAAGTTCTCACCTGGAGATGTTGCTTCTACCAGAAATGAGGCTGAAATGAAGCAATTTGCTCTGATTCATGTCTCAGGAAGCATAAAACCAAGTTTTGAGAAACTTGTTTCCATTCCAGTGTGTGACTTTTGCCACATTCCAGTTCTCAGAGTCCTGGATGAACTCTCAGCATCCATGAGAATTCTTGCAAATTTAAGCCTAGAAGTTCTGTGGCCGAAGACATTAGTGACCTACAGTTACATTTTCGAGATTATGGCTACATATATCTGATCGTGTCTGTAGTTTTAATGTCTATCATTTTGTTGAGTATATCTTATTTATGTTTTGCTAAAATCCGGTATGTAATTCTGAGAAGACGCAGGAGAAACATGAATTTGTTAGAGGGCACAAATATTGAATTGGTCCCTTCTAGAAATGCGCCGTCTGTCCCCCAGTATCCCAGGTTGCAAATCAATGCTACCACCGGTTTAATGGCAATCAAATAACAGCAAGAACCTTCAATATCCTAGTACTCTACCATTCTTATGCTTTGGAGGTTATGTTTCATATATATATATATCTAGGTTGTTGTTGTGGAATGTATTCTTGGTGTTGTTCTATTGTTAGCATCTGTTTTAGGTGTCAGCATCTTGATTTATCCTTTTATCTTATTCTACTATACTGTAAGGTATTGGTGTTTGTTTGTTTGTAGCACTGACTAAAAAGAATTTTTACATCTGTTGAAAGAAAAAACTGGAAGGAAAATAGGAAGGGTGCTCATGCTGTTGAAGATGTGATGGTGCTGATGCTGACAGGCTGTGGACGAACAAAAACAAAAAGTGAACAACAAGAAGTTGGAGGACATCATTTTATTGGAGTCCCCCTAACTACAACAACATCTCTAACGCGCTTCGAAACAACAACTTAAAATACGCGCGCATTACACTATTCGGTGTCATACCTTTGACAGATCCGATTACAACAGGACTCAACCGGGACCTCCTTGTTGAGGACCTCCTCCTCAGGATTTTGAGGCAGAGGAGTCGTAGGTTCGTGCGTCCTCACCGGTTGGGTCTCGTGCAAAGACCTCCGCTGCACTCAATTGCTCGGGTCGGACCTGGGAATAGAAACGGTGAAGCAAAAAAGCCAAAAAAGCAATAAGGCATGCAACTTACGAAACGAAGAGATTAAGGGTCGAATTGTGGCCAATGAAGGCAACTCAGCCATTTCAATTTCCTCCTCAAAGGAAGGGTTTGGAAATGATCGAGTTCCCCTTTTATTAATTTTCGAACTTTTAGCCACTTCTGACTCCTCATTCTTCTTTTTAAGTTAATGCAAAACAAAGGCAAGCAAAAAACCCAAGACCGTTTAGAAAACCCAGAACCAGCTAATGTGAGTATTAATCAACACACCTTGAACTTAAACGCCACTTTTGACTCCTCATTCTTCTTTTTAAGTTAATGCAAAACAAAGGCAAGCAGAAAACCCAAGACCGTTTAGAAAACCCAGAACCAGCTAATGTGAGTATTAATCAACACACCTTGAACTTAACGTGTTGACAACAGCAGAAAACGCAGAGTGCGATAGGTGAAGTAACTCCCACTACACCGCCAATCCAAATTAGGGTTTGTAATACCCAACTAGGCACTACCGCATGAACCACGGTGCCATCCACAAATTCCGCAGAAATGTTTAACTTGGAAAGATTCCCCAAGTCACTCATCACTTTGGAAAAATTATCTATTTCCGTGGATTGGGGTGGTGTTAAGGGTGTAGCAGGAATTACTGGTGCTGTCACCAAAGGGGAAGTCACTGTCGTCACTGCAGTCGGAAAAGAGGTCGACACAGAAGTCGGAAAGGACGTCGGCAATGACGCGCTGACGACCTGGAAAGGCGTGACTGTGACCCCGACGGTGGGAATCACGTGTGTCGGAGACCAAGAGGCCAAGGTTGGCTGAGGAACTGGCATAGAAGGAATGGAAGCAGCTGTTGGCCTTGAACTTGAAGTTGAAGTTGTAGAGGAAACAGGAGGAAGAGAAGTTGTCTGGATTTTTGTTTCTTTGATGAAATTTGGTGAAGACAGGGTTGTTGTCCTTGCTTCCTTTTCCAAGACATTCTCCTGAATGGCTTCCTTGTCCTCTAACTCCTCCATGACCACTTTTTCTGTTGTTTTCTCTGAAAACCCAAAACAGCTATTAAACTGCTCTCAAAAATCCAAAAAATTCAAAAAAGGGGATTACTCACTTTCATACTTGAAGAAACAGTAGTCCCAGGGCTCCACAATCTCTTCCATGCCATTTGACCTTCCTCTGCAGAATGTTTTCTTAAACAGCTGCACCTTCTGAAAAAATTGTCATTCACTGATTATTCTGCTCTTCAATGTTTCAGAATGGAAGGAAAGAAAAATGACACCAACCTTGAGTCCTTTGTACGCAACACAGGAGAGATCCAACCTGTTGCCCTGGAAATCCACCTTGAAGTCATACTGCCCAGGTTTCTTCACATTGCAAACATCCATGCATACCAATTTGCCACCAACTTCTTCACAAGGCTTGACCAGCTGGAAGCACACCGTCTGAAAAATATTCAATGGAAAAAATTGAAATTTTTGTGCAAAAACCACTGTTTTGGAAACTAACCATGAAAATTGCAGATGTCACTGCCAGGATGTTGTAGAATCCCATTGTACAAGGGATTACTCACTTTCATACTTGAAGAAACAGTAGTCCCAGGGCTCCACAATCTCTTCCATGCCATTTGACCTTCCTCTGCAGAATGTTTTCTTAAACAGCTGCACCTTCTGAAAAATTTGTCATTCACTGATTATTCTGCTCTTCAATGTTTCAGAATGGAAGAAAAGAAAAATGACACCAACCTTGAGTCCTTTGTATGCAACACAGGAGAGATCCAACCTATTGCCCTGGAAATCCACCTTGAAGTCATACTGCCCAGGTTTCTTCACATTGCAAACATCCATGCACACCAATTTGCCACCAACTTCTTCACAAGGCTTGACCAACTGGAAGCACACCGTCTGAAAAATATTCAATGGAAAAAATTGAAATTTTTGTGCAAAAACCACTGTTTTGGAAACTAACCATGAAAATTGCAGATGTCACTGCCAGGATGTTGTAGAATCCCATTGTTGTCACTAATTTGACCCAGTGATGTCCGAAGGATGTGGTTTCACACTTTTTGTTTGTCCTTTTTGTTTTCCTAGTGTTTCCAAGGCGAATCAGCCCGAAATCCGCGCTCCGCGTCGAACGTTTCCGCAGCGTCGTCTCGTACGACGACGACGATTTTTATTTTTTGAGGCACTAAAAACACCTGTAAATCGGGTAAAAACTGTTTTAGGGCACTCAGACAATCAAAATGAACAGCCTGAGAAAGAAAAATCACTCAAGAAAGGCTATTAAAAGTTCTCACCTGGAGATGTTGCTTCTACCAGAAATGAGGCTGAAATGAGCCAATTTGCTCAGATCCATGTCTCAGGAAGCATAAAACCAAGTTTTGAGAAACTTGTTTCCATTCCAGTGTGTGACTTTTGCCACATTCCAGTTCTCAGAGTCCTGGATGAACTCTCAGCATCCATGAGAATTCTTGCATACAATTCATAAAAACGTGGTAAAATAAATTATTGAAAAACTAGGAACATATATTCAAGGAAACCCCTTCAATATGTGTTCTCAGCCTTCAAAAGGCTGATCGCCTGAATTTTTATTTTTATTCTTTTGTGATCCTTGATCACAGTCTGTTCATGGTTTTTTAAATTGTTTCTTGGCAATCCACCTTCCTCCCCCTAGGCCCCAGCAAAAAAAGGGAAAAGGGTAACTGGGACCTGCTTGGTGCCCCTCCTGTCCAGCATCAGAAGGCAGCTAGCATAGCTTGTATCTTGGAGAAAACATTTTCTTCAAAAAACCACAATGCTGCAAATGGATATGTTAAAAATACTACTGTTTTTACTCAAGTACCATGTGCCCTTGAGTCAGGCATGCACTCCTAATTTTTGGTGTGAAAATTGCCTAATAACTCATCCACTTTCAAAAATTTCATTGACAATTTCATCCCTGGGCACTGTGCACACCCTTTTTTCCTGCTTTAAATTCTGGAAAAAAGGTGTGCTTGGTACTCCAGTGAATAAGGTAAATATTTAAACTAACCTAGCTAAATTAACCAAACCAAACCTAACTAAACTAACCCAACAACCTAACCAACCCCCAAAACCCAATATTAAACTAAACCAAGCCAACCTAATCTAACTTACAGTACCTCAAAAATGCAATGAATCAAATAAATTTGTTAAATTTTAAAAGTTTAAATGAATTCAGAAATTCTTTCCTGAGTGTGCACAGACAGGGGCATATACAAAGGCAGGATGTCCCCCTCACCAAAAACATCAGGAAGCAAGAGTAGGGAAGCTGAGCAGGCACAGAAAGTTGACCACAAAGGACCCCTGCTGAAGGATTTTTTTCCACCCAGTCGATGGACCTCCTTACTTTTCCAAGGGGGACCCCTTTGTGGATAGATGCGCCAAATGCCATTCTTGCCAATCCACCAAGCCATTTGGAGAAAGCAGACCCGCATCGTCTCATTGTTCTTGGCGGACGGCGATGAGATGCAAGCGACGCACTTTTGAAGATGGGATGCCGAGAAGAAGCAGGCTCTTCAAACTCCATTAACCTTCGAGTGTCATGGACGCCCTCGTCGAGTTCCCGCAGTGCCCATGCAGCAGCTCTCATGCCGTCTTTTCCGCCGCTTTATAAAGGCCCTTCTGCTGGGTTCCCCCGCAGGTCTCTTCGTTACCCAGCTATTCTATTGCACATTCTTTTGTTTTGCGGAAATGAGGACTCCTTTCCATTGCCCCATTTCATGAGTTTGCAGAAGCCAGAAATTTCAAAAATGCTTTGGAACTTATTTTATTCTATTTTTGTTTACCAATTTTGAATCACCAAAAGACTTGGCGATTCTTGAGCTGATGCACCTCCAAAAAAGTGAACCTCACACTGGGGTTCATAGCTCCGTTGACAGAATTGGAAAACAACTTAGTGAATCTTTTGAATGCTGACGAGATGCAAATAAAGCGTTTGCTGGAATCAATCAATCAATTCAAATATTGTAATCATGTTTGTGGCTGGGAACATCAATAGGTAAGGCATCCAGTAAAAATTAAGTAGAGGTTTCTGGAAATGAAGTATAAACAACTGTTTGCAGGTGATGAAATACTGTAATGGGAAGATATTTGCTAAATTTCAGATCAAATCGGAAAATGAGTCTACAAAATGTATAATTCAACGCGCAGTATAGAAGGAAAAACCATTTGATTAAGGATGTCATAAAATGTCCAGTCAACTTCTTTCATTTGGTTATTCAATAATAATTGTCCTCAGTATGACATTAATGTTCTCTTATTCTTCAGGGTAAAACCTTGACTCATGTACAATACCGGAAAAGGAACAAATTTTCACTATCCTATATAAATATTTTTGTGCCAAAACCGTTCGTTCGTCCGAAGGAAAGCGGAATTATTTTCAATTTATAACAATAATTGTACACCCTCGAAGGGCGGTATTTTAAAGAGCAGTAAGATTATTCTTTTTTAAAGAAATACATCTGTGGGTCTCAGTGAATACGTGATCTACTCTGAAAAGAAATATTTCCTGGATAGGATGTCTTTCTAGGTCCAGGCATAAAGATTCAGGAAATTTATTCGTCCAGAACAAAGCTTTGAAGTTTACAAGTAATTTCCCTTTCTATCCTATTATCAAGCTTCCAACGAATTCTAGAAATAATTAAAAATATATTCTATCTTCATTCATCAAATTGATAATGACGTGCACCTCTTCACACAAATAAACTGTATAAATCGACGGGGCATAACGCGGGTCTCACTTTCATCCTTTCGGTAAAATGAAGTTGTATTTTTCCCACACAAAATTGAAAGAAGATGGTTGCAGAAGAGAAAGACAGTTTTGCTGGGGAACTTTTTGTAGGAAGTCGAAGGCAACAATTTGCACGGTGCGACGCGGGCTTACGAAAGACGCCCCGACTTCACAGTATAAATTGAAACTCCGGCAATGCATGTTTTTGCCTTCATTTCCTCGTCCGCGAAAAAGAGTCAAATTTTTTAATGACTTCATACACGGATTAAACGCCGAAAAACAGACCCCCGGTATTCTTCGGCGGAACGGGCGGGTAATCAAAAGGCGATCAGAACCGGGAATCACGCGTTGTTCGCTACGCAACCAGAGTTTCCAAGCCGAAAACCGTGGAAAGGTAATCAGGGAAGAAGAAAAGGACCAAAGTAAAAAAAAAAATTGAGATTGACAAGCAGTTTGTCGCACGTGAGCGAGTTCCTGTGACATCGCCACGGACGCAACTCGCTGGAGCAAGGCCCCATTAAAACTTGCCGTGCTGGCAAAAGAACAAAAAGAAATCTGAACTGGGGTCCATTGGACCGTTTAAAATTGGCTGATCACAAGGGGCTTTTGACTGCGCCGTTTTCTTGCGTAGACTTCATCGTGGCCCGAGGCGGGGTGCTTGTATTAATTGGACCTCTTCTGAGCTGTTCCCTGAGGCCTTCTGATCTACCAAGGACTGATGATGTGCTCTGGAAGAGATGAGTGATCATGCTCCCAGCTCTGTGACCTTCCACAGCAGATCCAGCACAAGTAACGATCGCGGGGTTCTGAATCTGAACAAAGATTTTTGCGTATTTTTGTTCAACGTGAACCTGAAGGTACGTGTCGAAAGTCTCGAAACAAAGCTACCGTAATTTCCTATCGAAGGAAATACGAATCAATTCAAGCAGCATGAACGTTCCCCAAAATGTTCCTTCATGTGAATTAAATGTTCTTTTATTTCTCTGAAACTATATAGGTCGTTGTATCAAGTAAAAAATTAATCGTTGAACCAATTTTTAGGCAACGCAACAGTAGGTCTAACATGGGACACCATAAATTCGAAAATCCCGTGAAAAACTATACTGTACAAATCCGATCTCTGATTAGAAATTTTATTGCAGTTTTAATTGTGGATTTTATCTCTCGTTTCCAAAACATAATATCATTTACACAGAAGAGGCTCAAGTTTTATTGCAAATGAATCTGCATGAATCAAAAGCAATAAATCTATAAAAAAAACTTTATTGCATGTATAGTATTTTAGGGAAATCAAGTTTGTGTGACATCCGTATTCCTGTACCAAAGAAAGAGCCGGTGTCTTTCAGACCCCTCACATTGTATAAAATTGTCTTTTGAACTTCTTACCCAATTCATTAAATATTTTTCATCTCTTTAAAAATTATGGTCGAGAACGAAATAAAATATATTCGAAATTATTCTATGTGATGCTTCAGGAGTTGAACTATTTCCGAATGGACTATTTAACTGAGATCTATCATTTCACTTGATGAATAAGTTCTAGGAACTTTTTAAAAGCTCATCAACATTTCGTAGGCTTGATAATAGAAAAATGGACGATTGAAAACTTTTGGATGAGGCTGCGAGGCAAAAAATAAAATAAAAATAAAAGCTTTTAGAGGCAATCAGGCCCCTGCAATTTCTCCGTGTGAAAACTTCGCTAAATAAAACATGACAAGTGATTCTGTGATGGATCGTGTTGCAAACTTTTTAACTAATGCCAAGCTACCTCTTCTTTTCCAAACTCGTTTATTTTGTCAGATTTCGGCCATTCCATCCGAGATAGCAGTGTTTCACGTGTACCCTTCCCAGAATATTCTCCGAATGACCCTTTCCCCAACTTGATTTGAATCTGTAAAAAAAAAAAAATCCTGCAGATATTTTCGCGGTAAAAAGGCCCAGAAGTGGGATTTGTTCGGCACCCGTCGCCTTAACCTGCCCTCGGGAAATCCCGCCTTTGATGCCGGCTTTTAAAGCCAGTTCTACTGCACCAAAAGGATGAGGAGGAGGAGAAAAGCCCCTCGAGCCAGTTGCATAAACAAGTAGCTGCTTCATTGATCATCTCGATGAATCCTTTGAACATGATCCCAAACCATGTCCTGTCAGGATCATTCGCCGTCCTCATACACTTTACTCGCATCTTCTCTAGCCTTTCTTAGACTCCGGACAACTGATTGAGAGACCTCTTCTCTTTTTGTGCGCATAAATCTTACCACGGAAGTAAAGTATGCAGTATCTTTGGAATTTGAAGAGTCCAGCAACTGGTGCAGGAAGACCAATATAAGAGAGATGGCACTCTAAAACAAACGAAATTTTTCTTTTGATAAAATTACCGAATTTACTCAAGTACCACGTGCACCTTTTTTTTTAATTGAGAGAAAATGGGGTGTGTGTCATATGTGGGGATAGATTAAAAATTGCGTGTACTTGAGATGCTTGTCACATCACTCAAATGAAATAGAAACTTTTTGACATGGAATTGAAAAAAAACGAAAATTAATCGACTTCAGGTGTGAATTCATGTCAAAATTTGAATTCTGGTTTTCCTTTTTTAAACGATATAATTAAAAGAGTTTTTTGCTCGATGCAAATGAGATGCACATCTCTTATTCAGAGGTAGGGATTTCATCAACATTTTAGGTTTAAAAATTCCTGCGCATGTCTTACTCAAGCGGGCACATGGTATTATTGAGTAAACACAGTAATTTAGTCTTTTATTATTGGGGAGTTTTACGAAAAATATGGGTACCAAGTTCGTTCAGTGAGACTAAATTTGTTCTTTAAATTTTGGGGAATGACGCATCGCGCTAATTGCTTCTAGCTGAGCAATTTTATCATCCAAGCTATGAAATGTGAATTCATACTGTTACCTGGGAAAAGAATAAAAAATGTGCTTACCAATCACACGTACAGTATATTTCTGTTAGATTTTATCGCATAAAAATTTCATGAAGTTTGTTTTTTATGTGAATTGTATAGATTGGCATTGATTTGGAAAAGCACCTCTATGCGGGATTCTAACTCGCGAATAAAATGCATGCTCGACGATTTCCGAAAGCTCCCGATTTTCAGCATTGCCCTTTCATGACTTTCCAAGATAAAATTGCAAGAAAATGCATGATGGAGAGAACATGTTAACAGGATTGCAATACGGTTGCTACGGGGTTGTACAGCGCAGTGCGAAAAAACTTTATTGAACTACTGTATAACTACTCTTTACTGTGTACGAGGCAATAATGCCAATGTTCTTAAAGCTAGCTTCGGAAAAGCTTTCCCAGAATTGCAACCCTTATACACATGAAACCCATCTCGACACCTTCGTTTTATACAAAGAAATGCATAAGCTGAATGTAGGTGGTCTCGTTGTGAAACATTCTGCGACACGTGTTGTGAAATATTCTGCAGGATACGCCTCGCAGGCGTGTCTGACCTACCTGACGCCCGGAATAAATGCAGTCTTGGAGGAAAGTGACATCAGACGCCATCTGACCCCCGACAAACAACGGGCATTGTATTTATATATACACGCAAGAACGGGGAAAGCAAAAAGGATTGTGTTCAGATTACTCAAGGACGTCGAAACTTACCCAGCCAGGTGTCACAAAGAAGTGCGTTGTAAAAGGGACGACCACGACTTGAGATGGAAATCTCGACACCTTTGGTCTGTCTGCCGAACAAGTGTTCACTCCGAAAACGGCGAGAACCACAGGCGCCTCAAAAAGTTAAAAGACGCCCGTGATTATTTTCGATGTCCAAAACCTAAGGTGTGGGACATTTGTTTAAAGGGAACATTGTTCCAGAAAATCCAGAATTGAGGCTTGCGTATCACGAATTTTCTGATCCAAGTCAATGATCCGAAATTTCGCGATTTCTCGGAAGTGCGCGTACGGTATAAGAAATACCGGCGTCTAAACCCAAAAGGAATGTCCTCTTATTTTTTTGTAATACACGTAGGTGATTTTAGTTGACTGACTTAATTTCCAGAGCTTTAAATTATCCTATGTGAAATGGGTATCTTATGTGAAAGAATTATTCTATGTGAAATGGGTATCTTATGTGAAAGAATTATCCTATGTGAAACTCCCAATACGCGAATTTACAAAGCTCACAATATCTCCTTCAATTCTGAAGAGAATAATTTCTGCAATGTCTCAAAGTAAACGTCGCGACATTTTCCATTCCTTTTAAATACTGTAGAAGGTTAAAATTGCTGCAGCTAACTGTTTTAAAACTATATCCGTTTATTTGACATGAACATTTCTTTGGTGATAAGAATCTCTAGCATCACTTCCTCTGAGATAGCTATCTTACTTTAGTTGATGCTGGTGAGGGAAAACAGTGAGTTCAACATGGATGATTGACTTTCATCAATGGGATTTACTTTTCTGCAACAAATACAATATTCTGTTTCATGAAAAATTGAAAAGTGGTCCCAACGATACAAGCAGCTACTTTATTACCTTTTTCAATAATTTCTGCATATCTGATCATTCAAACTACAGTATTTTTGGAATGTAAACATTTTCATCACAGAACTCTCTTTATCTTCAAAAACCAACCAACCAAGGTTAGCTCCTCACTAATACCACGATTCCTACCACATAACTACCATCATATATTGAATTTTTGAAAATAGATAAACTAAACGAACAGTAAATTAAAGACTGATGATCATTCCATAGAATAGCTGTCCAAAATGTCTTTTAGTGGTCAATTTTGAATAATCGATCGTATTTCGAATCGTTTCATTCTGCATTATTTTATTTATTTTGCTGGAGTTGATCTTGCTGTTACATTTGCAGCACAGAATCAAATCGTTCAATTACACGTACTGTAAAGGTACCTATAATTAATTAACGTATCCTAAACTTTCCCAAACCGTTCTCCAAAAAATAGTCTAATTAGCTTATTCCAGCCTAAGCTAACCCAAAAATGAAAATCTCAGAAAAATTCCTGAAAATGACAAAACTTTGCCCCAAATCATTTTTGTGATCGCATCGAAAAGCGTTGATGGAAGAACACCGGAAGCAGGACACCTGCGAGTGCTGATAAAAATGTACTGACCAACGTACTGACAGCTAGATGCAGTGAAAAAATATAACTCGTCATGAATTCATTGTATGCAAGTACTTACCGAGTACGCACTCTTGACCTCCACGCCTTATACCAAGGATAGGTGTTTGACTGTCGGATTCACGCTCAAAAGTCCAATACTGCAACTTCCTCCTAACTTGAACACGGGCTTGCCAACCATGGTGGGATCCACAATGGATGAGCGACAAGAACCCAACCGTGTCTTTGTCACTTGACGCCCAGCAGTTCACGGGTTCAGTTCGCACTTCCACAGTTCGCGTCGCTGACTAGGTCAAGAACCTGTGTTGCGTGGACATCCAGAAAAGAGCACCGGTTTACCACAAATGGCGATATAATTTACAATGTCTCTCTTGAAACATTTGGGAATCCATTTTGGAAAACCGACACCATTGAAAAGAAGACCCGGGTTTTACCTTAATAATGCGAATGAAGCCCACCTCATTGAAAAATTATTCATACGGCACCTGAGAGCTTTCAAAGATTGAAGGCAAAAGCTATGGAAGCTTTACGTACTGCTTTCGATTTTTTTTATAACCCAGCGCCTTATTCGATATTTTTAATGCATTAACAATAAAACAAAAGAATAATCAATCGATAAGTACGAAACACGTACATTGCAGAGACTATTTGAAGTTGGAAAAGGATTTAAATATACTGATCTGCTGCCACCAAAAGAATTTTCGCTTTTCTTCATCTTCATCCCAAAAATTTTACGGCGACAAATTATAATGCTAACTTAGAAAATTTTCAAAGAGAAATGAAAAAAGCTTGTGTGGCTGACTTCTCCACATCTTCATCTGGAAGCGGAACTGGGACATAATTCATCAATAATTCTTTCAACCAGCCCGAAAAAACACTTGAAAACTTCGTCCTGATGCTCATGTAATAAATACTTGATCCACATGTGTTCATTTCACTGTTTCAAACCCGAGAATAAACAATAGATGGATAACAATCATTAGAAAGTATTTTATGTTTGCCCGTGATATGGAGCATACGCATTATATTGTTTTGAATTCAGATTGAAAGGGTAATAAATTCATACCGTTATTCAAGTATTGTGCCAGTGGTTAATTGGTGAAGAAACTTTATAAATTTACTAGCAACTGTAGCAAGCTTAGAATAAATTGTCTCAGTACATCAGCAGCTCATATTGCTTTCCCAACTGAGTCTTGATGCTAAAGCTGCATGCGTCCACTACTAATTTGCACAAATTGACTTGTAAGATGCATGCAAAACGAAGAAAATTTATCTAACTATCCAACTCTCGAAAATTATCCGCGTCAAGCTGTCCGTCTCAATCTGTCATAAATATACTTCAAAATGTCTTGACGTGTGTCCATCAAATTCTTGCGGCTTTATTGACTCGTGCAGTACTTGGTTCATTTCAACTAATTACTACATAATACACAAGTAAAATGATGACGTTTCTTTCATAATGCTCGCAAGGCAGCTTCCTTCATTGTTCAATAGGTATTCAATTTGCTATTTTGAGCTGAGTCGACCAGTTGTTGCTGTAATTAGTATTTTGTCAGAGGTTATGACCAGGCGAATTTTGACAAATTTTGCGCAGATTTTTGGAAGGAATATGCCCGCAATAGCAAAATCGGCAGTTACACAATTAGGAGATGGAAAAAGGAGAGAAGCACAGTTTTGATTCAGACAATTTAGGAAATTTTGGGTGATGACGAAGTGGAATTAGAAATAATATCCATGCGACACACGGTAAAGGTAAGCGAATCATGGCGAAGAACCCACTGAAATTTCCAGAGAAATGAATCAAACAGAACAAACTTGCAAAATTAACTGTAATATTTCATCCAGGGTTCCTCTAATTTGGAAATAAAATAAAATACACTGTTCTCTTAGAAAAATGTACGCCAAAAAATTTGCACTCTGTCCAAACAAAAACGAAACTTAAAAATTCAGGGCAGTGATTTCGAAAAGACATTCAGCAGGTGAGGTTAAAGTTTAATTTGTTTCTGTACAAAAACCAAACCTTGGGTATAATGATGCCTCAAAGTCTTGAGACATGGATAACTCGAAGGAATGCATTTTGTTTCTCAGTGTCATCGCGGTACTTCTAATTCACTGTGACTCTTTTAGCGTTGAAAGGCAGTTGTCAAAATTTAGTCACGTAGTACTCCTGAAGTACCTTTCTGTTTCCTCGAGATGAAAACTAGATTTTGTACTCTTTAAACGAGGACACTCCGAACAAATTAAATAGTTTTGCCTCACGAAACACGAAACAAAAATTCAGGTCACGTTTCTGGAAAGCCGCAAGGAATAAAACACAACCCGGCACTTCTGAAGACAAACCCTTTGAACGCTATCTTCAAGGATACCGTTCATTCAATCACCACAATAATGTTCTCGACATCATCATATGCAGTATGTGAAGTAGTAGTCTCTAGTAATTAAGCAAAACAATAATTTTGGGAAAACGAGGGAATACAAAATTACACAGAATGTCTAAATAAAACTTCAGGCAATCTTTTTTGTATACGCGCAGTTTATTCAATGGGTACATTCATTGTAAGATAGAGTTTAATTCGGGAGAAATTCTTTCTTCTTCAAAATGACAGGAAGTGCTTGACAAAACGATGATAATTTTTCAACTTCCCGAAGCAAACCCCATAGTTATTCACTTCTAAATACAGGTTGTTGTCTAAATTAGTTAAAATGATGGTTTACAATCTCTCAGCTTAAACGTCTCTAAACCTACTTTTCAGCACCCTCATTTGAGGTGTGCAGGAATTCATACAGATCTACTTGACTGTAAACAGTCGAAGAATTATCCATATGCGAGACCCGCTATCGATTGAGTAACGGTTCAGTCTCGTTTATTCCAACCATTCGGGTGGTTTCTTGGCTTTTTCTCTGTGATATTTCTGAGGACAAGTTTTGTACTCAGAGAATTGTCACTGATTTTAAAATTCGATTGTTCTCGTTTTCCATAGACTTCTCTCAAGAGCCACACTGCCGCTTCGCGTCTTTGCTTAAGTAAACTGAACTCGCGAAAAATCAAATCAAGTCAACTCAAGTCAGTTCAGCAAAATGTTCAAGATCGCGAGTTTAGTTATCTTTTTTGTTGTCGTTTTCGTGTGGAACGATGACTGCGTTAACATCGGCAAGAAATATTATTGTGAAGACATCTGCGAGGCTCGATATGCTTCGTACTACAATGATGAGGTGATTTTTGTCGGACGGGTCTTGAACTTGCAGTGTGTCTTGATGCGGCATCTTAAGGTTGGTTTTCACTTGACATCTGGAAAGATAGAAATGATAAGTTTTCGCTATTTTTTAGAAAGTCACCTTGACCACTCAAGTTTGGTGTCGAGGCACAGTAACAGAAAGAGTTCAGAAAATCGTCACCCTGTGGTGGTATTGTCAAGGTATGGACAAAATGAAGACTACTAGTACCAGTAAAACTTTTGTGACGGTTTCCACAAGTGAGTCTTTTTGAGTTTCTTGTAGCCAATTGGATTTTCTAAAATCTGTACTAAATTCTTTCAGAAACTATTTCAACTACTCCCATGACAGAGTATACAACCGTTGACTTGTCAGTGGTTTTGGAGATGAGCACTGAGGTGTCCACTTCCGTTTCCACTACGCAAACAACCATTTCAGCACCAACTTCCACTGTTTTTGTTCCTGGTCCGGTGCCGGAAATTCCGTTGGTGGTTGAGATGAATGAGCCAATTGAAAAGGTGATGGTCGCGTATGAGCCCAAACAGTCGGGTCATACTTGGCTATTTTACCTTTTGATTGGGTTGGTCATCTTTTGCGTCTTGTTGCTTGCCATCTTGTCAGCCTTGATTTATTTGAAATGGAGACCGGTAAGTTTGTAAAGTTTTAACTTTCTTTCTTTTAAAAGCATAAACTTTTCAAACTTCCAGGTTAGAGAAATTGTAAATTCCGTTGAAGACACTATTAGGATTTACAACCCGTTTTTCTCTGACGGCGCTGAAGAAGAAGAGGCTGGTGAAATTAGAAACGTCACTTACGGTGAGGCTTTAGAACTTGCAGAGCAGGGTTGTTCTTACGCTACCATTCGTCCCGTTAGAATTAAACTTTTGAGTGAGTTTCAGGGAAAAATACGATTTTTGTACAATACTAATGAAATTTCCTATGTTACAGAATTTCAAGAAATGCAAGAAATTCCTGTGCATGAACCAAGAGGAGAAACAACAGAAGAATCAACTTGTTAGCACATTCAATGTGTTAGCGCGGAGGATCCACCGGAACTCAAACCGCATTCCAAGGGACCATTCTTTTAGTGCATTTTGTTCACGAGCTTTATTTTAAGGGCATTTGTTGTTAAGTTTTAATGCCAATAAAATGCGTTGCTTTGTTGGGAAATCTGCATTTTATTTTATAGTCATCATTCCCGTCCTCGCGTTTAATTGTAACCTAGGGTATTGGGGAATCACAGGGGCACTTCTCATTGGTAACAATTCAACTGTAGTGTTCTCCAAGGCATCCATATTTCTTTGCCTTCTTCTTCTAATGACATATCTTAGTTTCGCATAACAAAGATACACCATACATGATAACATTATTACAAGTAATACAATAGACACAATCAAATAAATGTATCCGTAATCTCGAAAATGTAACTTTGCCTTCTTCTTCTAATGACATATCTTAATTTCGCATAACAAAGATACACCATACATGATAACATTATTACAAGTAATACAATAGACACAATCAAATAAATGTATCCGTAATCTCGAAAATGTAATTGGAGATCACTGATATCTTCATTAATTTTACGAGTAACGTCTTGGGGAGTTAATTCTTCAACTGCATTTATTTCTACACGGTCCAATTTAGGAACAAGGGTTTTAAATGGACCATTTACCATGGTATACCTACAATTAGCTTTAAATTGCAGAATACCAGAATAGGGTAATACGTACGAATTTTCGGTGGCAGGAATTTTGTCTTCCTCTGAGCCAGCGCAATATTGCGTGACTCTGCCTTTGTCTCCGTCCACATATGCAAACTCGTCATAAATTGCAGAATACCAGAATAGGGTAATACATGCGAATTTTCGGTGGCAGGAATCTTGTCGTCCTCTGAGCCAGCGCAATATTGCGTGACTCTGCCTTTGTCTCCATCCACATATGCAAACTCATCCTGATCGAGTTGCACGACCTTGTCTTGGGGTTTTGAAACCTCCATCATTTCACAAGATTTTTTAATTTCCTCTTCATTAGCGCCCCTTTGCACGTTTTGTAAACAAGGGACAGCTTTCACCGTGGGTGTGTGTTGCCATCTACACACCCTGCATCCTGAATATCCTAAAATTTTTAAACAAGTAGGCAACTCATTATTATTTATGCCGTATAAATTCGTTCCATGTTGCAGCATGTAGGTATGAGGAATTCTAGCTTGGTACCAACTAGGCATACCAAGGTAGGTTTCCCTTGCTACAGGCATCACATGAACTCGAAACAATTCATATTTCTTGGCAGGTCTAATTACTGGGACAATTGTAATTATGTGTATTTTACACGGTCCTAGCCTTTCTCTTAGAGGGCTTGTGCATCCTATGAAATTGCTAGTAGTTAGCGGATTGGATTGAATGATTGCCATCATCTCGGCAGCAGAAGATCCAATTAATGATGCCCTATGTTCAGTTGTTAGTATTGTTGCGATTGCAGCATGAACAGAATCATATTTGTATAAGTAAGTGGGAAACTGAAATCTAAAAATAGAATCAAGATCCTGAAGTAGAAAAGATTCTATATCCACTATGTGGGTTAATTCAGATCCTAAAGCTTCATCCAGAAACCAACTGTATCATTTGCAGATTCTTTCAAGTCATCTATTAGGCTTTTTATACTAGTGAATATGTCATCCGTTTCAGGGTTTACCCTTATGAAATCAGTCGGATGGATAATCACACGTTTATTTTTAATTTCAATATCTTCTACTTGGACTATATTACGTCTTAATATGGGAATTATATTCAAATGGGCCATATCATTAGGAAAAGCCATACTCGCATTTCTTACCTTGGCTTCCAAACTTGCGGTGACGACATTTAAATAGTGTGCTTATTAATATGGGAATTATATTCAAATGGGCCATATCATTAGGAAAAGCCATACTCGCATTTCTTACCTTGGCTTCCAAACTTGCGGTGACCACATTTAAATAATGTGCTTTATGCCGCAGTATGTCCATAGACACATCTACGACTTTATCTAAAGTGCTGTTGCTTTCATCGACAGCGTCTAGAAATTCCTTGAAATAGACTTTAGCGGTAGTTTGAAGATCTTTGATTCTTTTAAGCAAAACGCCCAAATCTAAAGTTGATTCAATTGTCCAAAAGTTGTTAGGCAGGCAAATTGAATACAATTCTTCTACCGTTACACCCACATTTCCAGGAAAAGTCGTTAATGGTGATAATTTATCCAATCTGTTGCTATTTGAAGCAACACCCTTATCATCTGGAATTTCCTCAATTGTTAAGGAATTTGTAAATTTCACCACTAGAATTAAGACACAAACATACCTGGTGAAAACGCGCATTATGAGGACAGTTTTTTGTACTCAGAGAATTGTCACAATTTTTAAAATTTGATTGTTCCCTCTTTCCAGAGACTTTTCTCAAGAGCCACATTACCGCTTCGCGTCATTGCCTAATTAAACCAAACTCGCGAAAAATCAAATCAAGTCAAATCAAGTCAGTTCAGCAAAAATGTTCAAGATCGCAAGTTTAGTTTTCTTTTTCGTTGTCGTTTTCGCGTGGAACGATGACTGCGTCAACGTCGGCAATAAATATTATTGTGAAGACATCTGCGAGGCCCGATACGCTTTGTACTACAATGACGAGGTGATTTTTTTGGACAGGTCCTGAACTTGCAGTGTGTCTTGATGCGGCACCTTAAGGTTGGTTTTCACTTGACATCTGGAAAGATAGAAATGATAAGTTTCCGCTAATTTTTTAGAAAGTTACATTGACCACTCAAGTTTGGTGTCGAGGCACGGTGACAGAAAGAGTTCAGAAAATTGTCACTCCATGGTGGTATTGTCAAGGTATGGACAAAACAAAAACTACTATAGTACCAGATAAACTTCTGTGACAGTTTCCACGAGTGAGTCGTTTTGAGTTTCTTGTAGTTAATTAATTTCTCTAAAACTCGTACTGAAATTTTCAGAAACCATTTCTACAACTCCAATGCCAGAATATACCACCATAGATTTGTCAGTGGTTTTGGAAATGAGCACTGAGGTGTCCACTTCCGTTTCCACTATGCAAACAACCATTTCAGCACCAAGTCCCACGGTTTTTGTTCCTGGTCCGGTGCCGGTAATTCCGTTGGTGGTTGAGATGAATGAACCAATTGAAAAGGTGATGGTCGCGTATGAGCCCAAACAATCGGGTCATACTTGGCTATTTTACCTTTTGGTTGGGTTGGTCATCTTTTGCGTCTTGTTGCTCGTCATCCTGTCAGCTTTGATTTATTTGAAGTGGAGACCGGTAAGTTTGTGAAGTTTTAACTTTCTTTTCTTTTAAAAGCATAAACTTTCCAAACTTTCAGGTTAGAGAAATCGTAAATTCTGTTGAAGACACTATTAGGATTTACAACCTTTTTTTCTCTGACGGCGCTGAAGAAGAAGAGGCTGGTGAAATTAGAGACATCACTTATGGTGAGGCTTTAGAACTTGCAGAGCAGGGTTGTTCTTACGCTACCATTCGTCCCATTAGAATTAAACTTTTGAGTGAGTTTCAGGGAAAAATGCGATTTTTGTACAATACTAATGAAATTTCCTATATTACAGAATTTCAAGAGATGCAAGAAATTCCTGTGCACAAGCCAAGAGGAGGAACAACAGAAGAATCAACTTGTTAGCACATTCAATGTGTTAGCACGGAGGATCCACCGGAACTCAAACCGCATTTCAAAGGACCACTCTCTTTAGTGCAATTCATTCGCGAGCTTTATTTTAAGGGCATTTGTTGTTTAAGTTTTAATGCCAATTAAAATGAGTTGCTTTGTTGGGAAATCTGCATTTTATTTTATAGTCATCATTCCTGTTCTCGCATTTAATTGTAACCTGGGGTATTGGGGAATCACAGGGGCACTCCTTGTCGGTAACAATTCAACTGTAGTGTTCTCTAAGGCATCCATGTTTCTTTGCCTTCTTCTTCTAATGACATATCTTAGTTTCGCATAGCAAAGATATACCATACATGATAACATTATTACAAGTAATACAATAGACACAATCAGATAAATGTATCCGTAATCTCGAAAATGTAATTGGAGATCACTGATATCTTCATTAATTTTACGAGTAACATCTTGGGGAGTTAATTCTTCAACTGCATTTATTTCTACACGGTCCAACTTAGGAACAAGAGTTTTAAAAGGACCATTTACCATAGTATATCTACAATTAGGTTTAAATTGCAGAATACCGGAATAGGGTAATACATACGAATTTTTGGTGGCAGGAATTTTGTCATCCTCTGAGCCAGCGCAATATTGCGTGACTCTGCCTTTGTCTCCGTCCACATATGCAAACTCATCCTGATCGAGTTGCACAACCTTGTCTTGAGGTTTTGAAACCTCCATCATCTCACAAGATTTCTTGATTTCTTCTTCATTTGCACCCCTTTGCACATTTTGTAAGCAAGGGACAGCTTTCACTGTGGGCGTGTGTTGCCATCTACACACCCTGCATCCCGAATATCCTAGACTTTTTAAACAAGTTGGCAACT
>CAJPEX010002974.1:0-33217 GCA_905338405.1 Notodromas monacha
TTTCCTCACTTTGCTGCCCAGCAACCATAAATCATTACGATCTAAAACTAAATTACATTGAGGTACGGCCCTATTTCGAGAATCGATTCCGAATTTCGCAATTTCAAATGAAGCTCATATTTCACAACGGGATTCAGGTTTGCTGATGGAAAACCGCCGTCATTTTAGATTTTGAAATGTTTGAGAGAACATTATTCCACTTGTGCGGAAAAGTGGACGTGGCACATATGGAAGAAATTGACAGTCTTCTGATCAAAAGAATCATCTCCATATGCAGTACGCAGTTTGCCTTCCAGGTCATTTCATGAATATACTTGGGATTCTCGAGTTACCTAACGGTGTACTCTATTGGCGATGCTGCCATAGTAGCCTCGTAAAATAAAGAACAAATTTTGAGTTGAAAAAAAAGCGTCATGCTGCATCAGCAGATTTATGATTTTCAGAACAGGTAGTTGAGGTTGAGGACGACAGAGCAGCAGCTTCTGAATCCCGCCAGAATATTTATGCATTTCTCGTCGTGTATATATATTTTCTTATTCTTTTTTGTTGTTTTGTTTAGATTTTCCCTTCGTTCCTCATTATCCCTGACGATCATTCAAATATTCGAATGTTATTCCGAAGCTGTCGAAGCAGAGGCGGGTGAAATGGTGTCGTTTCTTACGCCTCGTAGCAAGATCGACCCGGACATCCGGATTCGACCTCCTTTTTTTCTCTACAAAAAGCTGGGATCGTAATTTGTGTGCTTTTTAAAGAAATGAAATGTAAGGCAAAAGCATTTTGATCAGACTGATGAGATTTTAAAAATAACCGAAGAACACAATGATATTGAAAACAGTCACGCCTTATTTCCGATCGTCGATGATTATCTGAAGCGGCTGAACTCGTGCGCATGTTCAGTAAAACTTTCAAATGAACACATTTTTGAACGAAATAAAATACAGGCAAACCTCTCTATAAGTCAAATTCCAAGGGACCTCCAAAAAACGTTTGACTTAGGGAGGTTTTGAATTATATAGGCTTTAACTACAATAAAAAGCCATTTTTTAGGGAAACTTAGAAAAAATGTAAATGGTGATATTCTGGGGCTTAAATGGCTTCTTAAATGAATTGAAAGGCTGCTGAACTTGGAGAGATGGGTTCATTTGCCCAATTAAGTCTTACACTTCCTCTAAAACACAGGAATTTCTGTTTTTATTGCTTTTTTTCTTTCTTGGGTCAAGAAAATAATGGCCAACCGGCCACAGAAAATTTGACTTAAATTGGAGGTTTGATGGGGGAAAGCTTTCAACTCGGGGAGATTTTTTATGCATTATTTCTAACCAGATTCAGATGGGGACCTGAAAAAAATCGACTTATGTGTTCAACTTTATTGAGAGGGGGAGGTTCAAGCAGGGTTCACCTGTACTGTGTATGATTTCTCTCCAAATTGGCCAATACATAATTTGTTGTGTTTTGAAAACTCAAATTTAGTACAAACTGAGAGGTTAACTGAAAAATATCGCCTGCGGAATATTATTCACATTTTTTTTGGTGGCCAGAATGCATGGTTGAATTCACATCCAATCGTGTTTGAATTCAGAAAGGTTTCATTTTCAAAGTCGATGAACGTTTTTTAAAACTTATAAATAAATAAGAATTACTATTTATTGGGGATGAAAATCGATTAAAAACTTCAGTACGCACATGAAGCTTGGGCACGAAAACTTAAGACCTTTTCTTGATCAGCAGTTTCAGCACTACATTATTCACGAATTGATTTGATGAATTTCACGTTGATAAATCGTTATATTTGAAGTGAAGTTCCGTTTTTATTTTCCAGTAGTGTGTAAGACTGTGCCTGTATTAGTATAAACGACAGGAAAATTAAAAATGATCCTAAATGCAGAAAAGTTCTTCACGTTCTTTCTTTGAGGAGGTTGCTTCAAGCTTGTCCTAGTTTCATGTACCATGCCGAAAATATTTCAATTACAGATTATAACTATACAGAATAGACATTTCTCTTGTCTGGGTTTTACTTTTTACAGTTCTCCCATGATTTCTTTGCTATACCACGGAGGTGAAAAGAAAGCGAAAAATTCCCATGCCCGGCAAAATACAGCATTCCATTCTCAGTTCTGCGCAACGTTTTGGTGAAAGAAAAGAGAAAATTCAAAACAATTGTCAGCGATTTACTGAGATTGATGCATCAAGTGTGAGAAAAACGGAATTATATACCAGGCCATAATTGACAGTGTCTGACGCTTTTGAAATTGTTCTTTCATGAATTAGCCAAAAAGTGCCCATCGTAATTCGATGAGTAAGTACTGTGACATTGAAATTTTCAGAAAGTAAAAAAATAAAAATACAGCAGAAGAAAAACCTCTGCTCATGCAGTGTGACGACACTTCTCTGACTGATGCGACACCCGAAAAATAAAAACTCGAACCCACCCCCACCGTTGTCCTACTTCCGTGTGACGTTCGTTGAACCAGTGAACACGGATTCGAAACAATAAATCTGCGACCGAAGAATTCCCCTTCGATAAAATGGTTTGAAAGAGCAGCTTCAATGTTCTGCTGTTGGTCGAGAACCCGTTTGTCGCTGCTTGACACCCATTATACAAGAGCGTAGCGTGGGCAATAAAAAGGTGCGATTATTGCAGTTGGACGCGAATCGGGAGCCAAAGCTTGGCGTTCGTGCTTTGTGGTGTATAGTGCGTCACCTTCAAAACGACGGAAAGCAATTAAGAGGTTTGAAAAAGAAATTAATAATAAAAGTGTGATAAATGAGGCGAGTGCTCAGACTCCAATAAGGCTTATAAGAATCTCAACTCCTGGCTGTAGTGGCTAAACATCAGTAAAATTTCCTTCAGGTTTGGTGTTGGGCCAGTGTTCGAAAAACGGGTGATGATGAAATTTAATCACTGTGGTCAGCCTTTAGGAGGCTGGATCACCCTTATAGGATTTGCTTGAACCTTTTAGTTTACTACACACACAGAAGACAAAATATAGCAAGCAGCAGACACAATCCTACCATAAGAGTTCTAACCACAAACAACAGTCACACAAGTAACAAGATAATCACACAAGAGCACACTAGCAGAAGTCCTAGGAGGTCCTTCCTGAAGCAGGCAAAGCTGGAAAGTGTCTGTCTTTGGTCCTTGCTGGCTTTGCCAAAGAGTTGGCCAGAAATGGCAGAGGCTTAGGTCAGATTTGTTAAAACCCCGGTTTGCCATTTCTCATGGTCACCCAGGTGCGCAGCAGGGACTTTTGCTGCACATGCCTGTGCTTGCCACAAAAAATTTCTGCTTTTGCAAAGATGCTACAACTGGGGCTCCAGAGTAGCCCTGGAACAACCCAAAATGTGTATCATCAAGATGTCATCTTACCCCTTCAAATTATCAACAAGCATTATTTTCTAATTGTACTGGACTGGTTAAATTATGTCAAGAATTGGCGAGATCAGCTCATAAACAGAAGCTGCATTTTTCTGCTCAAAGAAAATTTTGAAGCAAGTTTAAGCTGAGGGTTATTTTGTATGTTTTAGTGGACTGTGTTTGCAAAGATCACGGGAAAAAAGGAGTAAAAATTCCAGGGGGTTTTTTATCATGTCAATGAATTTATTTTTCGAAAAAGTAGACACTTCTTCTGGAAAACTGGGCTCAAAAGTTCTAGCACGGAATGTGTACACCGACTTTACGCATAAAACACGTAATCTGTTCCTGAAGGGCATTTACTATGCATGAGAATATTTATGCAAAGCTTAATTTTTCTCGAGACTTCATTGACGAAGATATACAGTAATTCATTCTCGCCGGAAAAAAATTACGAAGGAAGCTTTTTCCTTGAACGACAAATTCAAGACTTCGAAGAGAAATAGAAAGACACAACGCTCCCAAATATCACAGGAAGATTTTTAAAAAAGTACTGAAAAATTCGCCGAACATTAGCAAAGGGCGCTATATAGGCTTAAAATTTTTAAAATGATCAGTTTTTTGGATTTCGTATGGCCAAAATGTCTGCTTTGTGAGGTATTTGTTAAGGGAAGACTTATTGTACTGAAGATATGTATTTATGCACAGCCCTCACTTGAAGAATGTATTTGAGATAATATCTCAGTTCGATGTGCATTGCTTTTGAAAGATGGATTGCAAAATAAAATAAAATACTACTGTATTTTTCAAGTTGTTGAAGCGTTATTTTGTTTTTGCTTCAAGTATATAGCGAGTTTATCGCCGAAATATTGGTTTTCTCTAAACGGTATTTGGAAAAGCCATCCAACATATATATCTTGATCCCAAGAAGAATGGCAAAGTTCCGTGGCAAAGTTCAACAAATTAGGATAAAAGTAAAAAAAAAGGATGAGACCTTCTCGCATTGTTTTTTATTTTATTTTTTTTATTGGCACTCCGTCCTCTGGAAGAAATGACGAGTCCATGAGACTGATTAATTCACCCCTGCTGCTTCTTGCTGAAAGTCGTGGAATGAACGGGGTATCACCATGGTGCCAATTAGTTCTTGCCAATTGGTGCATATAGAGGCGATTGTTGAAAGGGTTTGCTGGATGTTCAGTAGCTCGGAACACTTTCCTGCTGTGTCGAACGGATCCTTTCGGCCACCGGTAACGCGATCGCTCTTTTTTTTCGCTGTGAAGTGTAGATCAATTGATTTTTTTTTCAAAGAAAGTTTCCCAGTTTTCTGCATTGATTTCTTGAAATTCTAAGCTTTTTTCTTTTAGTTTTGAGGAATTGATTCGCGTCAAGGAATTGTTTATTTTTATTTTTTGCTGAGGTGGCGAATGGCCGAGACCCGAACTCTGCCGAGTGTGGCATTGATAATTTCTTACATTGATTTCTTGGACTATATACCAAGTGTACATTTTAATGGCTAATTTCTTATATGTTTTGGAAACTTTCTGTTTCAAGATTTTATTTTTAGATAACGAATGATTTGAACCCAAATTCAGTCAGCTCAGCAGCTGTGAACTCCGCCGAGTGTGGCATTGATAATTTCTTACATTGATTTCTTGGACCAAGTGCAAATTTTGGTAGCTGATTTCTTTTATTCTTGAGGAATTTATTTGCGTCAAGAAATTTTTTTTTTGCTGAGATGGCGAATGACCTATAGACCCGAACTCTGCCGAGTGCGGCATCGATAATTTCTTACATTGATTTCTTGGACTAAACCAAGTGCAAATTTAATCGCTAATTTCTTATATGTTTTGGAAACTTTCTGTTTCAAGATTTTTTTTAGATAACGAAAGCTTTGAACTCAAATTCAGTCAGCTCAACAGCTGTGATTGAAAATTTCCATCCTACGCAGCAGTATGGTATTTGATGTGGAAACTTCAGATGAAGCACCCAAAGAACTAGATTTTTATTTATGCAGTTGAAAGTTGTTAACTAAACATTCACCAGTCAAATACCTTAATTTATGTTATAATTTTTCACGTACCTGTCTGAATTCCCATAGAAACAATCCTTTAAAAACTTCCTTAATTCGAGGGCTTTTCCATCTCAAACCTCGAATTTTCTGGAGGCCTTTTGGCTATTATTTTGTCGACACAGGAAATATAAAATCAATAAAAATGTACCTTTATTTTTCCTGAAAGGAAGTGCAAGACTATTGGGGCAAAATAACCTTTGATGACTCCAAGTCCAGCATCTTTCCAACTCATTTAAGAAGTAATTTAAAGCCCATATAGAATATCACCAATTTAAATTTCCTTTAATTCTTTGACAAATAAAAATTCTCGTTTTATAAACCTCGGAACTTCCCTGAATCTAACTTTTTCTTGTCCCTCATTAAAGTTGTAGCTAATTAATGTAATTGATGCGAAATTTATGTCGCATCCTGAATTTTACAAAATCTATACAGTACTCTCGTATCCCAACAGAAAAAGGGCGTTAGAATATTCGAATAAATTCAAAGGTCACATTGCTCGGACTTAAAAACACCTGGAAGAGAATCGATCGACAATAAGGAATATGAGGGGGGAATCGAATCGTCGCCCACGATAAACGGTGCCAGCAATGTCGAGAATCCCTCCATCTTGTCCTTCCCTGTCGCACGCATTAATCGTCAGCCAGCACCAGTCCAGTCACTGGGTCACGAACCTTTGAGGATCGTGACCATCATTATAACGGGATGCACCGGTTGGTTATTGTAACGAATCCAGGCTGTCGTAACGGACGCCACCCGAACCCCGTTCGCGTAATGTCGACGGGGCTGTCGATCTATCGTTTTATTCTTATCATTTATTATATAGAGGATGTCTTCGTTTTTTTAACGATTCGAACAGCTCTTGTCGAAGATTAATTAACGCGGGAAGTGACCCACTGACGCTGCTGTATAGAGGAAGACGAGAATCGAATTATATTCCCCTATTAGACTCAATCACGTGATTTCATTATCTACTTTCTTGTTGAGGCTCAAAGATTCATGATATTTTTATTGACAAGGTATTCTTGTTTAATGTAAAATAATAATAATAAATTTAAACGAGAAGCACTGAGAAATATGACTTTAGGAATTAAGTGCGACAAGATGGCTCATGTGAATCACAGATACATGAGGCAAAATTTGACACTTGCTTGCTTTCCAAGTATGGTTCGAGAAATTCATGCGAAGTTTGTCTCAATTCAACGTGGCTTGAGTGAACCTTTCTTATTTTACTGTATATCGTGATACAGTACTTTACTTATTCAAGCTTGTGCTTTGATTAATTTTCAAATTTATTCCACGATAAAAAAAGTTTTCATCGGCGGCTAGGAGATTTTTTGTCATTATCCGCGCGTCCTCAAAAGACTTTTTAAATGCCTGCCATAAAGTTTTCTTCAAAAATGTTTCAATATTATTATTATTACCTGGCAGTTGTATCTTAAACTTGATGGAAACAATTTTCATAAAATTATTGGGGGACTTATTCATAAGTTTTGATGAACATGAGGCAATTGAATATGTTTGCATTCAAGTCTATGAGAAAACTATATAGATATGAAATGCGGACGCTTCAACATATGGACAATTTCCAAGCAAAAACTTTGTCTGCTTCTCGCGGACCCACTGCTGATGACAGCAGTGTATCATAATTACGTTTGCCAGTCTGCACTCTGCAGAAACTGTTTGGAAAATGAGACAGTCCGCAAATATTTTAAGGCGATTTGCCGGTCCGTGGGCTCAAAAAGGTTGGGGAACACTGGTTTAATCTCAATCCCAAGCCAATAAATCCACTTGAAACGGTCCTATGACCATTTCTGAACGTATTGAAGATGGAGCTGCTCTGTTATGCATAAAATGTAGGTTTCAATCTTCTAGCAGTCCGTCAACCTCAACTCGAACCTTATTTATAACCGTTACCCAACGGCAATAAAACCCTAGGATAGAGGGACGCTCCTCTTTTAATTAACTAGGATCCCGTTTTTACTGCATCTCAATTATTGCCGGAGGTACTGATCCGACTCTGAGTAAGAAAATTGTTGCACTCGAATCGGATCCAAAGACGAAGGGGGAAATTATTATGATGATCAAGAGATCGCCAAGGAACATATCGCAATACTTCGAGCGAATGATCGAGGATAAATGATTCAGTGTTTCTGTGTTGCTCAAAAAGCACGAATAGTATCATTCGCGTTCAGTTGGAAAGATTAATTACAATTTCCTATTAATGATAGCGTTTACGCATGCACATCATGAATAGATGCTTTCAAACTCATGCTCTTTTGTTTCGTTCACTTTTCTCGCTTCGCTTTCGAACGCAGTGAAAGCGATCGCTCGGTTACATTACGCATGAATCGCAAATTACCTTCGTGAACTATGCTGGAAGAAAATAAAAAAAAAGAAAATACTTCTTCCGAACAGTTTTTAAAACCTCGTCAAATTCGGCCGAGGAAAAGTTGTCCTTTTGTAAGACATTACGGGGGTTGGGACATTGTTCAACCAGTCCCGGTTTCAGAAGTGTATGACGTTAAGAATTTGTGGCTCGGAAACTTTCACACATTACCTGGGAGTTGAACAGTTTATTTTATGGATGTTGGGCAATTTGGGGGTTTTTAAACGCGGAGGAAAAGTTTTCATCAAGTCGCGTAACATTAGTGAAATTTTTACTTTTTTCGGGGAAAAGCGAGAGACTTCGATTAAAATGTACAACCTCATCATTCATGTCCAGATTTTCGGCGAAATTTCCAAGGTCAGTCCAGGCTCGGCGTTGAAACCCAGGCTACTGTTTCGTTATAATCTTGTCTTATTTAGAAAACCACGAATTTAAATTTTTTTAGATACCTCAAATTACATCTGAATTAAATATCAAATTCCAAACTCATTTGAACCGCAGCACTAATGACTAAAAACCAAATTCAACGCCTAAACGAAGACAGGCTATAACGATAAATAATTAAAAGTGACACGCAACCAACATAACGAAATTCTCAACTAACATGATTCAGAAATCTATTGAATTTCTAAAAGCACGTCGCCGAGAAAGTTTACTGTATGTACCAGGTATTCGTCTTTTTTTATTGCGAAAATGTTGCAGACGATTAAACTGTAAACCTTCATAATTTTTCATTGCGAGGTTGGGACAAAGAAAGCTCAAGTTTATTCAAAGATTTTTTTTATAACGTACAATAGAAATTCTTCAATCTGTGCTTCACGGATTCCAGATAAAATTTTCAAGGGCTCCGCAGGTAATCGAGAATTAATTGATAAAAAAATTAATAAAATTCAATAATGTATCAGTAACACTTGATAAAATAAATTTTGGATTGCTGAGTATAAAAATGAAAACTCCGAATAATTGACATGACGTCTTCTGATATGTTTGAATTTGTAGATTATCCATGGAATGTCGTAATATCTGGAGCCCTAAATACAATCAAGACTTAGGGTATAAATATAACTATAAACTTCAGTCCCAAAAGTGTACTGTATTTCAACGAGGGACGTCGACAAAAAAATCTTTGATAAAAATGGTTTTCTCGGGTCAAAGAGATTCGGTAACTAAATCTACCGTAGAGAAATCTATGAAGAGATCCATTTTTCAAATTTCTTCACGTTTTTTTTTATTTTAGTTTCATAGTTGTTAATTAAACAGGTAGATGAAAGCTTTTCAAAACAGGTGAAGCGGGTCCCAAATTTTCCGATTGCTAGGACGAGAAGCCACAGGTTTACTCACTACAACCACGTATTCTCCCTTTCTTTGGCTGTGAACAAAACACTGATCTCATTTTTAGGTAGGGACGAAACATAGATTAAACAACTGGAATCAGCGATTTCTGTCGCATCAGTTTAGCAGCAGGTGTCTGTGATTTTACCGGTGCTTGCGAACGTCAGCTGCAGGCCTGACCAACTTCTGTCCAAGATACGAGGGTTGGTTCATAACTTTTGAGACTTTTTGAAATACAGTAAAATCTCATTACAATGAGCTCCAGGGACCTGATAAAAGATTTGTTATTTTGAAATTAATGATTGTTTGCACATTTCAGACTGGAATTTGATTAGAAATGGGGAATACAAACAGTACTTTGAAATGCTTCTAAAACAAATAATTCAAGACCTAGCATAAGTAATGAGTACTTCTGATGAAATGAAGAGAAACCCTTTGATGCAAATATAACTATCCTTTAAAATTTTTTAAATGAACTAACGTTTGTTCTAAAGTATTGCTTGTCTTGAAAAATGAAGTGAAACAAAATTACATATGAGAAAAATACTGCATTTCTTTCTCAATCAACTTATCAACTTATTTAGCTGCTGGGAACAGCGAGAAGCCACAGGGTATGTGCCTTATTAATTGACAAAACTTGTTTTCAACACTGTTTTAATTGTTGGATTTATTGCATGAAAAGATGCATTGAAATTGGCAGAGAGTATGTTGAACAGCACTGACATGTTTCTAAATGATGGACTTCTGCTAGTAATTTAGGAAATTGTTGAAACTCTGTTCAGTCTATTTCAAAAAGTTTCAAAACTTATGAACCAACCGTCATATTATTCTCAGCTATGGGCTACTTCCTCTAAATCCTTTCATAAGCCGTCGCGATTGATCTTTCATTTCTCTCAAAATGTCCAATTTCGTTGATATGACAATAATAAGGCTATTGGCACACACCCCCTACCTTTTTTCTCCGATAGAAATAATTATATTTGATTGACTTAAGCGCAGAAAATCTTTGGGTCACGATTTTAAGCGCACTTTCTATACGCATGATGCACTTATAAGTGGACCACATTTCTTGGTTTCATTCGTTTTCCTCTCAGCAACTGTCATGAAAATGAAGGAAAAGTGGACGATTTCCGAATTTTAGCTCGCATGGATGTCGATTACTGTAATGTACTACGATATATCATTTTTCGGAAATCTCTGTTTCGGATTCTGTCTCCAAATTTGAAGTTTTGTCCGAAACATAAATGTCCTTTTCTGCTTGTCAACCTGAAACTTTTCCATTTCGCAAGTCTTGAATTGTACTCATAATGCCCCTGCACAGAATGTGTACCAGTCAGAAACATTGGAAATGTATGAATGCATAAAAATAATTTCAACTATACGAAGGGTGCTCGAAGTATTCAACGATCTGTGCCATGCAGAAGGTAGACCATTTCGTTTTTTTTAACCTTTATTTCGCAGCTTAAAAAAACGTAATGTTCTTTTCACGAAATATAAACAATAACGAGACTGATGAGAATCTCCTGTTAAAACTAAAGTTCGCATTATACCAACCAAGTGGACCAATTACGATGAGTACAAACTATTGGTGCATTTTTGAAAAGTCTCAAATCAATCGACTTTCAAATTTTGCAACTGTTGCACAGCAGCTACGTTAAATTCGACAAATTACGACTGAGAAATTTATTCATCACAATTTTTTCAATAGAATTTTAATAAGTTTGTTTATACAGTTATACGAACGTGAAGATATGGGGTTTCTATTTTTTCAAGAAATCAAAAGGCTCTTTTCCATAATAAATCTTGGGTTATATCGTTATAATATTTTTATTTAACTTTACCAGACTTAGCCAAGCTGAAGCTGTGAAACAATCTGTCTAAATCAAGAATAGAACCCCCCCCCCCGCCCTCTTATAACAAGTCCATCACTGTAGGTCTGAAACAAAATGTTGCCAAATCTTTTGAATTTTATTTGGAAAATCCTCTTGCTTAAGCGGACATATGGACATTTATTTGGGGAATTGAATACTGATCCCTCTGTACAGTACATAGAAATGTTGGGATTCTCTGTAAAAATAGCATTGAAATGAAAAAGAGAGAAGGAAGTCCCTCTATGCTGAAGGTATTTTTTTTAAATCAGCTAAATGGATGGTAAATTGGTGAGAGAAATGCCCAAGAACTTTTCTTACATCAATTTTAGGATTGAAAAGATCTGTATCTTGTAATTTGGCCTGAAATGTATTTGCAATTTTATCACCAAATGTCCTTATGTTGAGTCAGTGTCCTCATGATGGGTCTCTTTTTTGTAATATTTTTTTGGAAAATAAGTGTCCTTATGTTGAATTGTCCGCAGGTTGAAGTGTCAGCATGTGGGGGTCTTGCTGTATATGGGGATTTGGATGGGGGAAAATAGGCACAGACGCTAAAGAGCAAATGTGCGAGTATGAAAGGCAAAAGGAAAACTTGTGAGGCAAATTAGGGAAAAATTGGACGCGGAAAACATGGGATGAAAGAGGGGGGGGGGGGGGATCTCAAGCTATTTCCCAGCCAACAGCAGCAAGGAGAGAAAATCGGGGCTCAACGGCGCGTAACACGATCGCTTGTTCGTCGCCGGGCGTCCGGAAAAGTGCCAAGGCGTGCAATGGTCACCTTCCACCGAGTGACTGCAAAAGACCCGGTTTATTTATTTATTTCTTTTTTGTTTTCGCCGGAATTTCACTGCCTGGATGAGAATCGGCCTTCCCCGCCTCAGGCCTTTTCTTTAGTTTTGCTCCTCTTTTTCTGTTTATTATTCGCAGTAATTTTTGGGGCCTTTCATCGAGACTGTGACAAACACACGCGCAGGTGTTCATCAGCGCGCAATTCCCTTCAACCCTTTCCCCTTTTTCAAGGTTGTGGTCTGCTGTCCCGATAATGCATTGTTTTCGCGGTTCTTGGGGGTCTTTGCGAACCAGGCAGGTGTGCGTAATTTTTGTGAGTTCCTCGGAATCCACAGTCACACACAAAAATGGTCCTGCCACTATGAAAACATTGGGTTAATTTTTTTAATGACGAAAAATATCTTGGTAATATTTGTTGAAACATTTTTGCACATTTTAATTTTTCGCGCGTAAACCTTTGGCTTCTCGTCCCAACAATCCGAAAATTTTGAATGTACTTTCGACCCGATTACAGTACCGTATAAATTACAGGTGGACTCTCTCTCTCTCTCCAACAAAATTCAAAGGAACATCAAAAAATTTGTTGTTGTAAAACTAGAGAATTCCTGTAAAATGGGGAGAGAATCCCATGGGATAAAAAAAAATCCTTAAACGATATCGTTCTTGACTCTAGAGAGAGTCCACCTATTCAGCACCTTCATCGGGATTTTCAATTTTAAAAAAAATTACTGAGTGAAGGATAAACATTTTAAAGTCAATCCTTCCTGCTTGAAGGATTTTAGCTTTTGAGGGGAAAAGCACTTTCAACAACATTTAGTCGAGGACTGGTCACTAATAAAACTATTTTTGCTGGTTTAGTTGCAGCGTGAAATCATCAATTTCCCATCAAAGGATGAATGATAATCTTGACCATGATAACCGGATCAGTCAAGAGAGGTCTCCTTCATACATTTTCAACCTTCTAGAATTTTCACTTTTATTTGAGAATGTTTTTTTTTATCTGTGTTTGGGGCGCGAATTTGCATCATCATCTGAACCTGAAGTCACTCACAGCCCACAGGACATTAGTAAAGTGACCAACAAGAGGCACGACAAACTATAGCATGACTTTCCCCATGTTCTCCCTGTGAAACTCAACGTTTCTCCTCCCGCATGGACTCGATTCACCATTGAGTTTTATTTATGGTGTAAATTATGCCCCATTTGCCTGAATGTGCATCAGATTTAGAACCCCAGTGCTTTCACGACTTCCGGGCGGAAAAATTTTTCCCTTTAATGTGGCGAAATTATTCACAAACTGCCCCCTTACGAGAAGAAACTTTCGTAACAACGGGATGTGAAGAATAAGGCAAGAAAATCGCTGCTTAGGTTTTCGATCCGTCAATAAATGACCGAGTTTGAGAGCGTGTTAAAGAGGTTACATGAGGGCTTTTTTTTTTCTTCTGTGCCACAAGTGTTGGCAATTTGAAATTGTAGGTGTTGTTGTTCCCTCGTTTGAGCAATTGGAGATCAATAGCAAATCATGTCATGATGCTGTTTTCGTAATTTTAGGATTGGTTGCTTAGTCATTGGGGTTCTGGGGTTATGGGTGTTCAACTCCTTGATCGATCCGATTTAGTCTTGAATTGGGTCAATGTATAATGACATTATACTTCAACTTGTTGGTTCCTTCATGGTCGAGATTTTTGAATGTAATCCTGAGAATATACGCAGACACTTTTTTTTTGTTCCTGCCGGAAGAAATCGATCGCAGTTAAAATATCGTCATTAGTGACACTAGCTGATGCAGCATATTGTAGTTCCTTCCCAGTGAAACGATGTTTTATTTGTTTCGAATTTTAATAAGAAAAGCGCCGTGTCCAAATTAATGGCGGCTTGAATTCTTGTTCCACATGCTAAATCATGAGATGGTTTAAAAGAGGTGCAAAATTCTAATTATTGGTGTCAAAGTACTGTAACTGAATGAACTCCCTTCTCTTCCTCGTTATAATTTTCAAACATCTGTTTTAGACTATACGGTAAATTCTGGGATTTAAGAATTCGATGTCCTCACGTGAGAGATCATTTTGATGCTTGAAGATATTTATTTTCAAATTGAAATGCTACTTGAAAGATCAAATTTATTTTTAGGAAACTTCTGTGAAACTCCGTTCCAATTTCTCATAAAGCAAGCAGTTCTTTTTACTTTGACAATTTACGTTCCTTTTGCTGTATTTTAGAATCCGACACATTGTGAAGCAGGTTGCAGTACTCATTATGAAGTACTAAAAGTTTAGTTTAAGATGATGTTCCGGATCAATGACGTCCGAAATTGGCGTAATTATGAGTAGCTCGCAGTAATTCGACAAACGTACTTGGGATGCGTCCAAATTTTCCGAGTGAAAATTGGATCGACAACGCGCATGAAATGTTCAAGGATGCAATTAAGTGCATTCAGTCTCTTAATGAACCACTTATACTACTACTATACATCCAGGAAGAAGACCGAAACGGAACCCCGTGGAATAAATCTGCGAATCCTTCCCAGGAAAAAAAAAAGCGCTGGTATATTTCCCATGACTCTATCTTCCATCACGAAAATGAAACAATCACTTCGCTCTTCTTCCCTTTTCGATTAATGTGACATTTCTTTCTTATTTTTTTTATGAATCCGTCGTTAGACATACTGTACTTTTGTAAAAAAAAAAATTCTTCCGGAAAAAAGTAGGAGGTTTGTATATGTAGGAAGTCCGCGGAATATCATCAGGAGATAAGGATCGGTCGGGTGACTGAAAGGTGGGATTCATTCCGGACTGACAGCGTTTTGCGTGGGAACTCGAATCGCTGCGGTTCTGGTGAGAAAAGTCGCAGCAGCCCTCGGAGGTACTTGTTACTTCCCACAAAGGCAAACGGATGCCAGACATCCGCCGGACCTCGGGCACCCTAATTTCATTTCCTCTCTTGCCTTGTGCCCCGCGGGCGGGAATGAAATTCGCGACTGCACAAGACGGGTTTCTCGCCGACCAACGCCCACAATAATAGCACGTACTGGAGATGAAACAAAAAAATGGCAGGGTGAATTACCTTTGGGTTCGGTTTGCTCCAACACTCGACCAACTCTCATTTACTGTACTGTATATACGTGGGGAGAAGTAGGGGGAAACATTACGAAGAACAAATCCGTTTGTAAGCGTGCATCCTCGAATTTGCAACGTTTATTGAGTGGAAAATAATAAAAGGGGGATTTTCTCAGTGGAGTCTAGAGTTTTTTCTCATTTTTTGATGTAAAAAATATCTTGTACGGCATTTTCAATTTTCAAAATATGTATATGGGATTATCACAAGAAAAAACCCCACTGATGCATGCTGGAGGGAAATTTTACACGAAATTGCTCAAATGATCTTTTTGGGAGATTTTGACAAAGTAAGACCGTAAAAAAACTGAAAACAGCATATTTCCTCGAAATATATTTTTTACGTGTAAGCAATAAGTCTGAAAGGAAAATGGACACAGGGAAATCAACACAATTCCTCAAGAATTTTCTAATTTCTGCGTAGCTTTTTTTTCTTACAGTGCGTTCCTCAAATTATGGGATTTTGTATATGAGCAATATGTCTATAAGGAAAATACTTTTGAGAGAAAACAGCAGGAAAAATGTCTTCACGATTTACTATTATTTTCACAGAACGTTTCTTTATTCGCGTTGAAATTGTCCGTCTGTTTGTGGGAAGGGACCTCAAAAAAATCCTTGTAGAGTTACTTTTGTTATAGAGAATCCCTAAACACGGGGAGGAAACCCTGTGGGACCAAAAAATATCGTTGTATCCGGAGAAAAATCGTTGTAGGCAATTCTTTGTAGAGAGAGTCCATTGGCATTGTATTTCGTTGAAAAGTGATCAAAATAGTCGCCATTTCTTATATTTCCGGATATGTGAGTTCAATTCAGAAAAAAACCCAGGCTTGTTTTCTCCTAATGCAGCAAACTTATAATTTAATAGTGCCAACTGAAGTGAAGAGATCAAATCAAGGGTTCTGCGAACCGTGGTCAGATGATATTTGCCATTCCACTCAAATCTTCATCTATGTCAGTATGCATGGGAAAAATGCTGCTGCATTAATTTGAACCATTTCTCATATTTTTTCCGACAATTGGGCAATGCACTGAAGCAGGTCGGAAAAATATTTCTGAAAATATCTGCCGGATGATTCTTGAAAATGTTTTTATCTGTGCGTCGCCTGAAAAAAAAAGTTGGTACATAGACCCGAGCTCAGTCAGTTCTTCCGCACAAGAAATGTAGAGAATGTACATTTCTGATTGTATTTACGAATCTGAGTCGAGCTGAAGAGAAAGAAGCTTGCTGTACGAGGGTTCTAACAAAAGTTCTCGGAATGAAAATGAAAATGGCGTCTGATCGAGCTGAACATAGGGCTGATTTTTTTTGTGCCAAAGAATATGTTTGCCCTAAAGAATAATTTTTTTTTCAGCTGGATCAGACGCCATTTTCAGTTTCATTCCGAGAAGTTTTGTTAGAACCCACGTATAAGAAATCGAGTGAGTTTAGCACCGGAACATGTGCGTAATGAATCGGCTTCCTGATCCTCCCCAGGTGAATTAATTAACACCGATGCGCTTTTCACTCACTGCCGGTTCTGCTCCAATTGTTCACCTCCTTGTTTGTGGATGTTTCTCTGAATGTAGAGCCTCGCCCCATTTATCCATTTGGGTCTGACCAGTCCTTCTTATTTTCCTGCACGGTAAGAAATTCTCAGACTACTCGGAGTAACTGATGTACAGTAGTTTCAGTGCAAAATTTATCTACATGAGCAGATTCATCATATATAAAAAGTAAATACAGTACCGTCAAACATAATCTTCAAGTCCAATTCCAAGGGACCAGCGAAAAAAAATCGAGTTATGGAGGTTTCGAGATTGGGGAATAACAAGTATTTTTTCATGGGAAAAATAGAAGGACTGGAGAAACCTGTAAATGGTGATATTCGGGTCCTTAAATTGCCTCTTAAATAAATTGACAGGATGCTGAACTTGAAGGCAGGGGTTCATTTGCCCAATTAATCTTTCAATTCCTTTAAAAAAAACATGAAGGTAATTTTTTATTGCTTTCTCTTTCCTGCATCAAGAAAATAATAGCGAAAAGGTCTTGGCAAATTTGAGTCATGTGGAGGTTTGAAAGGAAAAGCCTTCAAGTTAGAGAGGTTTTTAATGCATTCTTTCTAAGGGAATTCAGACCCGGAATCAAAAAATACGACTCAGGAAGGTTTAAAAGCTGTAATTCATTAGAAATTATAAATTGAAGCATCTTGAAAATTTGAATGATATATTGATAAAAATCAACGAAAATTTTCATTACAGCTTCATATTTTGAAATAATTATTTATTCTCGGAATTAAGTAATTTTATTCTGGAATTTCAGGCAGGTGTCACCGGAATAGATAATCTGGTAAGATGTAATCCTGGTCAACCTAATTCAGTCACGAATACACCGAGACAGAAATCAAGGCGACCAATCTCCAGAAATATATATAAAAAAAATCAGTGTCTTGGACACAATGGACTGAAGGTGCTGTAAAAGGATGTCTCTATAAAGAATCATTTCACGAATCACGTCGTCGCGTGCTATAGTAATTTATTTATAAGTCCGCATCTAACAATTTGTCTGTTTTTTTTTTCGTTCTCTTCTTCTTCCAGAGTTATCAGGAGAAGGAAGCCGGCAAGTTGGTGATGTACACGACTAATCTGGGCGTGATCCGAGACACGTATCACAAGTGCCAAAAGGTGAAGACGATTCTGCGCACTTTGNATTCGAGGAGAGGGACCTGTATTTGAACCAGGAATTGCAGGCAGAATTCCGCGAACGAACGCAATCTTCCGTCATCAATGTGCCTCTGGTCTACAAAGAAGGCGTTTTACTCGGGGTAAGCCTCAAATTTTTATTTCTTCATTATGTATTACTGTATGACGAAAAATTCCTTGAAAATTTTTGTTTCGTTATCTTTAACCGTGATCTATTCTATATCTTGTGAAATTTCCAAATTTTTTCAATGATTACTCTTCTGCTCGCAACTGATGAAAAACAAAAAAAAAACGTTATGATTTTTTCCAATGGAACGGGTTCATTTCCAATTTCTTCGCCTATTTTTTTCTTCAAAACTATCATCCGAGGTCTGGTCTTTGCCTGAGATTTTTTTGCATATAATGGTTAAGACAACGCAAAAATTTCAGCTTTTTTTGCTGGGCTGACAAACTTTTAGCACCCTGTGACATGTGTTGAGAACTCTGACATGAAGTGGAAAGTTTTCACTTATCATCATGCAGTGAATTGAAATTTCATTTTAAAATTCTGAAAAAACCTCAGAACCTTAGAACATTGGACTACTAAATTAATAAAAAAATTACAGTATTTTATAGTCATAATTACTCTAGAGAAATACTCAAGGTCGCTTGAAAGTGTGACAGCCCTCGTATATTCCTTGCGTTGGCTCTCATCACTTTTCAAAATTTATGTTCGTCCCATTGCGTGTCGCAAGAACATGAAGATTACAAGGTCAAAAAACTTTCTTCTTCCGTTTATTCCCGTGTTGATGACCTGTTTTGAAGTGTATTCCCCTGGTGAGAAAGCTGTAGTTTCGGAAGAGTTTCAAAACATGTGTAGACATTCTCCTCGTAAAATTTCATAGGCTTTACCGGGTCGTTAAGATCGCAGTTTCCGGCTTGAGAGACCGGAACATAATTTTCGGAAAAAAATAATAATAACGGGGAAGTGACCGCGGCGTTTTGGGAGGAGGGCTGATTTTTTAGTGGTGCGTAGTTTTTCTTCATGCCAAGTTGGAACTTTGAGTTTTTCTTTAGAAAAAAAGAGAGAAACCTTATGTATATGCTGTCGATTAGCATGGAAAAGATGTTCAACTTATTTCGACAGTTATTTTTCTCCAAAAGAAGTGTTCTTGAGATGTTTCTTTCCCGTAAAATTTACTGAATCGAAACAGGGCCAAAATCGCAGAATATAAATAATCACGGAGCCGGTCCAGAAATTATTTCCATATATATATGCTGAAAAAAAAGACCTCATTGCTATGCATAAGGTCATCCATATACAGTATGCATGCAATTTATTGTTGAGCATATTGGAGGGAAAATTCCGATCATCGCCAACTGTACTGTAGTTTGAAATGTTGCTGTTAATATATAGATGATGTATTCAAAATCTTTCATTTCCAATGATTCGATTAAATCTCTTAATTTTTCCTTAGTGAGCATATTTTATGAACACAAGGAAAACTTGAAGTGCAAGGAGAAGGATCCGTTTTTCATTTTTGAATTTATTTTTCGAAAACTCGAGCAACTTTTTGTGGATTCAATGAGTAGGAAATGTTTTTTTGTGAAACTTCGAGGTGCTGTATCACTTTATTGAAGACGAGCCAAAAGTTTGACCTCAGTACCATTCATCTTCCCCACCAGTCGTTTCACGTCAACAATGGCGATTGTTAAAAAAAATTGTACAGAAAATGATTGACGCTCATAGTTACAGAAACACAATTTTATTTTCTCCTAGAAGTGAATAGCTCTTGAGCAAGTTCAGGGAAACTATTTAAAAAAAAAGCCTGCGGCTCAAAAAAAAGGAGGCTGGAAAAGTTGCGTAAGATTCGAGGCACCGAAAGTTGAGCGTGGGGTTTAAATATAATTACCCAATCCTGCCTGGCGGCCCATTGAGCAATGCCCTCCGAAACCCCAAAAATGAAACAACTGAAAAGCGGTTTCATGATACATAAGTGACAAACGATTCGTCTTCTTCATTATTACTCTGCAAAGTGCTTCCCCGACATCAAATCGAGAACTCGAAAACAAATTTACTTTTATGACTTCTGAGTATAATGGAAGGGGAAAAAATAATTTTTGCAAGACCCCGATAATGACGCGTTTAATTTCCCCACTCTTGACGGGTGGTCTGGAATTTTTCCCTTCGAGGTTCTCGTGTTTCGCATCGAGACCCCGGAAAAATTTTTCAACGTGGGTATTACTTCGGGCTTTATTTTGAAAAACTCGCCTTCGGCATTCTGATGAGTTTTTCGAGTCAGACATTTATCCGAGACCCATCACTATAGGAAATTCATCATTTTTACCTCGACTTCCTGGTGCTGAAGAAAGATAGCTTTCATACGTCCTTGAATCGTATATTTTTTGAAGGCTTTCTGACTTGAATTCGTTTTCCAAATAGATGATCACGTCGTTGCTGGATCCGTGTGGACAAGTGAAATGCCGCAGCACTTGGCAATGCAGTTCAATAAAATACAGTAGTACTACAATACAGTATTTTATATCGTGTCATCTATATCGTCCCTTTTAAAGCTTAAATTAAACTGTAGAGGCTGTAAAGGATATTATTTCTGAAATGAAAAATGCGTATATTTCAACATAGAAGGCTTTTCATTTCAATGAAATCGAGGGGAAATTGAAAGTGCGCAGATTTCTTCATTTCTTGCGTTATTCGGAGCGGTTCGGTTGCGCTGCTGAATTCGATCCTCTTCGCGCTGAAGAAATTTAAGCGTTTTTGTACTTCTTGGAAATTGTCGCCAATGCTCACTCAAGCATTTCTTTTGCTTACCTGACGTAATGTTCATATTTTTTGTTTTCAGGACGCAGAGAAGCTGGAAAAGCTCAATGAAACCGGAGAACTGAGAAGATTGCTCAAACCCTTCAAGGTGAGTTTCCATTTCTGGAAAGAAAAATCCTAGAATTTTTACGATGCATCATAAATTTTTTGATGGACATGAAAGGTCTCCATACTTGCATAGATGTGCTCAATTTGCCTCAAATGGCAGCTAGGTATTTTTAAAAGACAAGATTTTGAATTTCGTCACAGCGAGGCAGAAGTTGAAAAAAGAAACGAGAAAAAACTTGGACAAAATTGCGAATACCACAACCAAGAGAGAGAAAGCAAATTACAAAATCCGTCGACTTTTTTTGCATTATAACATTTTTACATCCATACGCCTAACCTGGGTTCAAAAGAAAACATGTAAATATTAGAGCGAATAGACTCAAGTGTGGATATCAATAATTTAGCCGAATTTAGCCTAACCTGAACAGTTAGCCTTTGTTCTTGATAGTTTTTTGCAATTTAGTATGTTTTATTGCTCATTTTTGCTGATATTCTTGAGCGGAATCGTTGATTCGATGGTTTTACAATGATTTGAATATGCTCTGTCGTGCGATTTTTATTTTATGTGATGAAACTCTTATTCATATTTGTAAAAAATGGAGGTTATGCAACTCTCTCCCATATTTAAAAAAAAGGGGGGCTTTTGGTTGTGTTCTGCTTGGTTTTTTTTTATACATGCTGTTTATACACACCACGGACAGTGTTGAAAGCGGTGAAATTGAACTTACGCATTCACCTGCGGTTTCTACCGTTCTATTTTGCAGAGATCGGAACCGGAAGTGGAGTGCAAAAAGTGCGGAGGCTACCGGATGTTGCCCTGCGGGGTTTGCAACGGCAGCAAAAAGTCCTCGCATCGCAACAACTTCACACTGGACTTCATCGCACTCAAGTGTATGAATTGCGACGAGGCAGGACTCGTCAAATGCGATTCCTGCAACAATAATCATTGATCCTGATCCATCGTGAATCATCATCATCATCGATCATATACTGAGCAATTCGAAGGGAGAGAATAATGTTGGTCGTCGAAGAAAAAGGAAAAAAAATGTTTGGAAAGCAAAGGTTCCTCTTTTGAACAACGAACCGAGTTTCGCAAGCGAAGAAAACAGCAGGAGCTGCTCGGGTTCGACGACACATTTTGAGTTCCTGTTTTTTGTGTGTGGGTTCTTTTTTTTTTTGGAAAAAATTGTTCGATCGCCATAATTTGTATCCTTTTTGTTTTGTTTTGCTCGTTTTTTGCTTGTGGATGAAACATGCGAGCGTTGGTCGATTTGAAGAGTGGATTCTTTGTCTATTTTGTTGATGCTCGAGGTTGTTGGCAGCATCCCCAATATATTCTCCAGCTATTTCCTGGTGAGATGATAAAGAAAAAGAAATGCGAAGAAAATTGATTCGTTCTGGATGATTAACTCAGCTGTGCTGTTGAATGGCGGAATAAAAATCGGGACTTTTTCTTTATTTCCTTCTTTCTGTGGTGTTTATTTTTGCGATTCGAGTAGTACTTGTGGACCACACAAAAAAAAAAAAAAAAACAGGTGATGGCTTCCGTGGTGCCCCGAGAAATTGGCTTGAGGAATGAAAGGCTTCTTCTTCTATACTCTTCTGTTGAAAAGCATTCGGTTCACGCACTATTCATCACTGCAGTTGGTTCTTTAGGTACCAGGACTGCGCTTGGTCTGGTCATGAGAAGACAGAAGCTTTCGAGTTGCAGTGAAACCTAAAGTACTTTTTTTCTTGTTTCCACTAATGGATTTTCGGGACAACCTCGGGTGGAACGATTAATCCTGTGGAAGAATCATTCGCGATTGAACCAGTATATACTAGCTCGTCGTATGTACGGATGTAAGTGGCATATGGTGCGAGATGGAACAGGATATTCACCTTCGTATTTATTTGCTCCTCGACTTTCAGAAGATTGACGAAATTTATTTCACTCTTGAACGTGACTCAGTTGAATTCGGCGATTGGAGGCATTTATTATGAACATTTTTTATATTTTAACGTTCACTTTGAATTGGGAAGAAGCATCCAATCTTCCTGAGGAAAAAGATCTAGAGACGACAGAACAATAAAACGTGAGGTTTTGAACCACGTGGCAAAAAAAAAAAAAATCTCGCGAGAGACATCAAATGAAAACATATCAATCATGAATTCAAAGGTGCAATATCCAGATTTGAGGCGAAAAGAAATTAGATTACTGCATGACCAGCAATGTTCCTAAAATAATGATTTATTAAACCAGCCTTGACTCTTTCAGCAATGAATACATTATCTGATTTCAATTTTTTTCTGATTTCCATCATGACTTTTGTTTTGTTTTGTGTTGGTGTTTCATCATCTTGAGTAAATTCGATTTTTAAGCAAGACATGAAAATTTTCAGCACTCTCTGTAACATAGGTGCTGGAGGACTCTGGCTGTAACTGGAAAGTCTTATTCACTTGTCATCATGCATTAGTTTGAAACACTCGTTCAAAAATCGGAAAAAAATCCCAGAACCATTCAACATTATAGGCTGTGTCATGATTTTTTTCGACAGTCACACTTATACTCTGAAAATATTTCTAAAATATACTCTAAAAATTAAAGGTCGCGTCCAACTGGGACAATAACCATTGAAACTTTCGCATTCAAAACATGCAGAGGAACATTTTGACGGGTTTGCTGAGAAACATTTGAACAGTACTGCTGATGGTTGCATTTGATTTGCTGCTAAGCTCTTACATGACCCAAACTCAATCAATCCTCAGGATCTTGCAAATGATTAAGAAACATGGCGATTCTGCAATGAAACCATACATGAAGTCATGAAGTGTCATGACTGTTTTGATCAAGGATCACAAAATAAATAAATAAAAACGCAAGCAATCAGCCTTTTGAGGCCAAGAACACATATTCAAAGGGGTTGCCTTGAATATGTATGTTCCTAGTTTTAATAAATGTTATTGGATCTTTTCAGCAGAGTCAAATAAGACAAAGAATCCAAGAGAATAAACACAATCAATCCACACAACTCAATTGAATCACAAGATCAGATCACAGCATAAATAAGAATCACATATTTGGTTACAAATCAGGAAAAGTGTAGTAGATGATTGTCCTTCAAGAGTTCAGGACAGACTGCTTATAAATCCAAATTAATTAGGAACTTCTATTGATTTTTTTGGAATTGTCTGGTCATCTGAACTGACCAAAAAATTTCAGAACATTCTTGCATGTTCCCTGGCCTCTGATTGGCCAAAAATAAACATAAAAATAAAAGAAATCAATGTGCTGCATCATCAGGTGATGCATGAGGAAACCTTCATTGGTTTCCTCTCTCATTTTCTCTGCAACAACTGTCAAGAGTCAGTTTTGGCGACATCTACCTGCACGAAGAAAAACTGGGCGATGGTTTCGAGACTTGGGTAGTTACTTGCCTTCCCGACAGTCAGACACTTCAGAAAATTGAGTAAACTTCCCGGCATTTAAATATTACTTTCAGCCACATATTCGTAAGCTCTGTGATCATGCGTAGAATAATGAAAAAGGCCAAACACATCTTAAAACGGGTTTAAAGTATCCCGTACAAACCAGTATCGCCAAGAGCCTTGAAAATCTGGTCAAATCAAACAAAGCCTATTTATAATGATGCTGCGTAATAAATTTATAAAATCCGAGTCTTTTATTTGGGCTGTTTCCCTCAAAAAAGTTTCCAAAGCAAGGACATATTTTGTCATTTATTGAATCCTCACATCTTGTGTTCATGCAATTAATTTCAATATTGTAAATTTTCCGAATTTTAAAGCTACTTCACCCTCGGTTCACAGGCAAATTTGAGAAAGTGAATAAATTTGAAAAAATTTGTAATCCATGTCTATTCGAGCTAAGACTTGTTCTTAAACTCCGGTCGCATCAAATGATACGGAAACAAAGAGAAAACCCATGTTAAGTCGTATAAACATTCAAAAAGATTGGAATAGATATTAGCTTTAATAAGCCCTAACTCAAGCAAGCCTTGATGCCATAATCTGTGACGTCACAAACAAGTAAGTACTGTACATGAGAAAAATAAATTAGACTGCCGCTAGATGTTAGTCAAAGTACTTAACCCATTTGAAACCGATTACAAGCATTTTCCGCAAATACTTGATAAAGATGACCAATCTAACCTTTTTAACTATCATTTTCCAAGCCTGTAATAAATAAATAAATGAAAAGAATCGTTCGATTCCAGCGATCATCTGCGATTTTAGGGAGAAATTGAATCAAAAGTTCATCTTCTCTTCAATTTCTGTAAAGACGCATTCCTAACTGAACCTTTCACTGTTGAATGAATCTGTATTTAATTCGATCCTTCTCACTGCACCTGCTTTCGTTGGCCTGACCAGCAAGTTTCGGGACACAACTTCCCGAAGGCGGCGGTTTCACATTATCCAACAATAAACAGCCCACCGACAATTCCTATAGTGTATACGGTTAATAATCGCAATAAACGTTTCGTCTTGGGGTGGGCAGGCGAAGGGAAATCAACAACTTCCCGAAGGCGGCGGTTTCACATTATCCAACAATAAACAGCCCACCGACAATTCCTATAGTGTATACGGTTAATAATCGCAATAAACGTTTCGTCTTGGGGTGGGCAGGCGAAGGGAAATCGAGAGTGTTTTACTGGTGAAAATCAGAGTGGCGCCGTTTTTTTTGACCCGGTGTTTTTATTCCTTTCTCCGCACCGAAAAACGAGCCGCCATTAGCACACGTGACGGGGCTCGCGTGGTCACGTCACATTTTCTTCCTCTGCCAAAATAAGAAGAAATGTGAGTTAAGCAAGTGCGGGAACACTAGCTTCTTTCACGGGGAATCGTGGCTCATTCTGAAGTTTTGGTTTTAAAAAGAAATCAAGTTGGCGAGAAACGACGGGAATGATACCGGTTTGATTTTAACTGCACAATACACGCATGTACAGTAACATATCACTAAGATGAACTACCAGGGGCTTTGAAAAATTATTCTCACTGAAAAATTTGTTTAAAAAAACAGTATCCGGGTGAAGATTGGTGGGAAATGGGTAATAAGCATTGTACAGGGATTATGCAACATATTGAAGCCGTAATATTGCAGTATTTCCAACTCTCTGGTACAATTCAAAGGAAATTTTCAAATAAACTCCATCCTCTTATTTTGAACCTGTCTTGTGTCAAATTTTCTCAAACTGCAATGTGCTGATTAAAAAAGCAATATATTAGTCAGTTATGTATAAGAAATACGTATCTTCAAAGTCATTTATGTAGAATTTTATTGCTTTAAGAACTGCAGATATATGCTGTGAATTTAAATACGGTTTGGCATTCGAGACCGATTCAAGAGCTTATCCTACAGATATTCACTTCGATCAAATTACCGCCTAAAACAAGGGGTTCATGATTCTCTCTTATATTCTGAGAAATTCTGGAGGCAAACTACAGAGGTTGCCTCATACATTTATTTGAGCACTCCAGTGAAATTTCTTTGAAGCTATATATTTTGTATTCCGCGCGCCATTATATTTGCATTCCACGCCAATGGTTTGATGTTGACCGTCATACTTCTTCAATTCTGCAAATTCTTACGGGGTTTGAGATTTTTCATGCAATAATCCAGCAGGGATCGCACGTCCGAATTTTCTTTCTATTAGGAAAATTGAACGTTGAAAATTATAGGCGTGTCTCTTGTATATGAGCGAGATATTCGTAATTTATTCTTAGTTAAATGCACATGTATTTTAATTTGTAATGGATTTTTTTATTGATGATTCGTTGGATAGATTGATCTAATTCGAAAAGTTTTTTATGTTTAAAATTCGGTATCACCCACGTAAAACGATGCAAACATTATTTATTTTTCACCTGCTCAATGTTTCGTTCTTCTCTTATCTGACGAGCGCGGAGAATATTTCAGGCGCAGATCTCATGAAAAAATTGTCAACTTTTCGATGAACTCTAAAATCCGAAACGCGTTTCCTCGCCTTCGTAAGCGCGAATTCTTGAACCGAGAAAACCCGCACCTTAAAAATGTGAAGACGTCTTGAAACATGTAACTTGGAAGAACTTCAAATCACTCTTTTGCATCTTCGAATATATTTAATTAATTTATAGTTTTTTCTTCTTCTTTCACTCACTTTTTATATGAAAGGCTGGAATTTTCAGGAGAGCCGCGAACTGATGACCGGGGGAACAGAAAACGGGCGACACTTCGTCCCGAAATGATCAGAGCAACGATCTGCGGCTAAATAGTCACTGGAACGGAACCGAATCTGCGGGGAGCAACGATGTTTTCTGGGATGTTTTCAACAGATTGCCTGATAGGAGCACAGCTGCAGCACGTTGAATCGAATTGAATCTATGATTGGCTCCTTATTAGTCTTTTTCACACGGATTTAACCCATGGAAGCAATACATTATTATTTCTGCAATCTATTTTCATGAAATATTTATGTGCAGTGCTGTCAGAATCTTGCTAACTCGAAGCTTCCACTGTTGAATTTTTGTTCAGCCTTTGACTTCCCTCAAGAAAAATGTAAGATTATGGATTTCCGTAACTCAAAGATTTTCTCCTCAAAACTCTAGAACTCGAATTTTGAGAAGCGGCTCTGGGGTCTATCAGTTTAAAACCCCCCAAAAAGAGAAACACAGAATTCTTCTGTTTCTGACAATGAATTAGAGGTAGTCATTAAAAGCTTTCTTCTTTTTGTATGTCCAAGTATACACAACCGGAAAAGATCAGAATAATTATATTTTAAATATAATTCGAGTTTACGCCTGACCAACATTTTTTTCCAGCAACTTTTCCAGGTAGTACCGGTCACCTCAGTCTTGCTGAACATGCAGAATATTTCACTGTACCTGTTTTATTCTTCAAATCGTGAAGTTGGAAAAATCACACTTCCCATTTTCTACATGTGCTGCAAATTTTATCTTCAAAGAATAAAAGCGAATTGAATTTCCTTCGGCAAGTTACCTTTCTTTTAGATTGCTGTCAGCAAACCGTTTATATTCCGTGAAGGAACTAAGTTCCGACTCGGCTCTAACCTTTTAGTAGACGTTATGTTAACTAAATCCCGGAAGAAAAAAAGAAGAAGAAAATAGTAACTGGTGATGAGGTCAAGGAAAGGGGCAGTATTTTACATCCGTACTCGATGAAGTTATCATCGCAGCATCGAGGCGTCGTGAGACCTCAGAGAATTTTCTTCTCTTCATTTCGAAGTGTGTAGGCGACTTGAACGATTTCGACTTTCAAATTTCCTCGCTCACGGGCTTCGGAATGCGACAATTCATTCGCCGGCGTGTATTGCACCACCACCTGTTGTCGGTTGTTCTGTACTGCGATCACTTATATTATTTGTTCTTTCCCCCCGCGGGTCAAAATGAAGACGCTTTCGATTTGGTTCCCTGTGAGTTTATTGACGCAATGGCGTGGTCGGCATTCTTCAAAGTTTCTCCTGTCCCTTTTACGACACATTCCCCCTGTCGATATATACGCCTTGGGATTACGAATTTAAGAAAGACCGTGTCACGAAAAAAAAAGAAGTTTCGCGTTGGGAAGGTAAAAGTACCGAGTTTTCCAAGCGATGAAGTTATTCTTGGAATTTTACGACGACTGAGGGACATGAAATGAATTTTTGTCGTAAGGTCTGGGGGTACAAAAAATATACAGTACGTCGGTCTGAGAAAAAGGAATAATTTCCTAAGCATCCATCTAGATTATTGCTGAGGAAATTAAAAACATATGCGGTGATGAAAATCGGAACGATCCGATGAAATTTATTCCTTTCCAGCAAATTGCTGGCTTAGTTCTGATTTTACCGAGTTCTAAACCCAGCGAAAACCACAAGTTCTTACAATTAATTCACGAAATTTAAACATGGAAGACGCCATTCATTATAATGTAATACAAACCGCCTCCCCCCCCCCTTCTTAAAAAAAAACTTCAAAAAATTTGCCGAAAAATCGTGGACACACTGACATTCACTGCAAAAAGGGCGAAACTCAGTTGCGCTGGGTTGTCAAATAAATACTGCATCCTGAATTTTGAACATCAATATTTTTGCGGAATTATTCATACTGCATTACATTATTTAAATCAAAAATTTAAAACGAAGACAAATTTCCCCTCGTATGGAAAGTCACCTTGAAACGGATATCGTTTCTTTTCGGAACAAAAAAAAACAAGTTTAATTAAACCGAAACACTTCATCGAACTGTTAGCTTTGATATGAGACGTTTAAATCATGCTTGAAATTTGTCCTTGGAGAAAAAATAAATTAAAGTTCTATGAGGTAACATGGTATTTAATTGGATGCAGTTTGTTAATTCCATAATATATGTTCCCTACTATAATCAAACACGCCAACGTTAACATTACTTGTTATCGTCGTAGTGTTGAGAAAAGTGCATTTCTGGTTTGCAGGAATGCGGTATCAGTCCTAAATTCCTTCGTCGATTCACCCACAGCAGATTAAAAAATCATTTTAAAACGGCCTGTTCGAAGTAGCTCAATTTATAAGTTTTATTTTGAAAGCGACGAAGAAAAAGAAACTAAATTAAAGTTTCTTGTGGAACAGGTGAAAGCTTCGTGGAATTTTCAATCTAATTTGAAGCGCAATTTTTTTTTATTTCGAGTTTGCCACAAAAATAACAAGCAATGAAACGATGGTTTGACATTGTTTTTCTTCTTGGTTGGTGGTTTGCAATGCGACGAAATTTCCAATGATCATCAGCTGGTCCCCCTTCATCGACTGTGTAACAAAAAATGTTTCCACTTCATTGAAAATGATCGACCTTATCGAATTTTCCCCGCGTCTTTCATGCTCCACAAAATGCGGAAATCACGCTGATCGCCGAATTTTCAGCTCGAATCTGCTCAAGCCGTTCCGCCGACATAATCATGCAAGAAAGCATTTCTTACGAAAAAAAAAAACTGGGAAAAATCGCGAGAAAAATTTCATCTCGAATACTTGCGACGAAGAAGAAGTTTCGGAAGAATGAGCACTGAAAACTAATAATCAGAAACGGAGGGGGAAAAAAAAAGATGAGGATGAGTTTTATTCCTGGACTTCTGCGAGGGAAAAAATTCCACGCTTCGGATTCGCGCGTTTAGCAACAAATTAAGGCCACTTATATTCTAAGGTAGTGTTTCTCTTGCTTCTGTCAGAATTTTTGGTGCTGCTTCAGAATGGGATCTACCCTTGAATTGAATTTGCTAGTGCATGTCAATATTTCCATTGTCCGCGCATTGTATATGGGATATCCAAATATTTTAAAAATAATTTCTTCAGGCAGAAGGAAGAGTTTCGGGACGTTTATTTTGAAATTAGGGTTGGAAACTTTATACTCTCAGTCAAACGCGAAAGAACACAGGAGTTAAAATGGAAACCATGGGAATTTTGGAATATCTTTTGAAAGGTGATAGTTAAATTGCAAACACATTTATTTTATAGGTGACGTGTTTTAAAAAAAAACCATTCATTTTACATTTAATTAAGCCATTTTCCAAAAATTAAAGGCCTTATTTTATTAAATATTTCAAAAAGGAAATTTCTGGTTCATATGAGGTAGGCTCCATTTTCGGAAAGAACAGAATGCTGTGATAAAGGATGAAGCATCAATAAAGTGTTGGTTGTTTTTGAGAGAAAATATTATGAACTCTGCGAAGCCGAGAAAAATTAAAGACCGATACAAAAAAAAGAGTTCAAGTTCTCGTGGATCAGTTTGAGGAGAAATGGAATGAGGAAAATTAAAATGTAGTAGAATAATATGTGTACGTTCAGGGATATCAATATTATGCTTGAAATTAGAGTAATTGTTTTCTGGAATAATCACAATACTTCAAAGCCATTCTAGAGTCTGGCTGGACACATCAGAAAAAGTGCCGGAATGTTTATACATTTTTCAAAGAAGCAGAGTTACAGGTACAGCTTGATTACAAAATCTTTTTATTTTTTTCGAGTTCCATACAGTTGTTTTAAAAACATTAGGAAGACGTGTACAGATCCTGCTGAGCTAACAATTCCATGTTGCACTTGGGAAACAGAGTACATCAGTACAGCAGGTAGTTCGTCAAAAAGATAAGCGCCTATTTTTCGTCTCATTATACTCAGTTATTTAAAAAGCATTAGGAACACTTGAGCAGATCCTGAGCTAGCAATTCCAAACTCACTTGAGTAAATTCAAATATTTGCTGGTGATGGTGGATGGCATATATTAGAGCAGAACCGAAGTTTTTCTGCTCTTTCCGCTTGCTCACGCGCGGACGCGGTTCCTCGGTCGGCGTTGGTTTGGTCCATAATTGTTACGTGATGTTTCTCAGTCCCGGTGGCTTTTTTGGGAATTTTCCGGGATTGTTTTTTGTTTTTTCATCAGGGCGAAATTCTTACGCCCCGTCCGCGAAGAAATCGCTGATGGACTGTGTCAAATCTGGGCAAAGCTCTAATTTTTTTTTTTTATTCTGTGTCATTCCTTTCGAATTTCTTGGCGAGAAATTACTACGATGTTGGCTTTTTTTCGTAATCGTTCGACGAAGAGTTTTTTTTTCGCGTGGGGTTTAAACTCGAGTTACTCGACACGGAGAATTTATGGGTATTCATAAGATGATTTTCTAGAATTTTCCAAAAATACAAGAAATATCTTGGGTTTGTGTATTTGACGTAGCAGGAGCAGGGTGGTATTTGGAGGAATGCTTTTTTTTCATGATGAACTTTGCGTAACGCTTGGTTTGTATTTTAAAACTGTTCTAGGATTGCACACCTTGAAATTCGAGAAAATAACTTGAAGAAATTACTTAGAATATAGGCTTCGTTTTTCATCGTTTGACGAATTTGTCTAGTGTCAGTCGACGTGTTTAATTTACCTCATTCATGCGCAACGTATTTTTACTCGGAAATTCTCCGGACACAGAAAACTCAAAACTGACTTCCAAAATTATCCAAGACACACACTGAAGCAGTTGGAAAGATAATTACTTCAAAACATTGCCCGTGACTTGAGACAATAAGCACCAAAAAGGCAAGAACAGCAGGAACAACACCAGCAGAAGCGTGATGGTATCGAAAATAATTACACCATTCGGTGATTACGTGTTTTTACTATAGGAAAGCGGCGAACGGAAAGAAATGTCTGTTTTTCACGAACCCTATAGGCGTATTTTTGTGTTTGGGTGATCAAAAATAATTCGCCTCTCTTTGCCACCCTTGAATCAACTTAATTCAACTTTTGCAGCTCATTGACTTCATAAATCATATCTCTTTTCTTATTAAAAAAAAAGTTACTACACAATTATAATCGTGTTTTCATACTTGTCAGAGCCATCGAAAATATTGCAAGATATGCTGAAATTGCTTTTAATATTTGAACCTCTTCAGTTAGAATTATTGGCGCGGACGTGAATAAGACAGCAGATGATCTGAATAATTGGCGCACGCGATTTGTTTCAAATCTGCGAGATTAATCTGAGATCTTCCCATCAATAATTCCGATTGAAGAGGTACCAGTATTGAAAGTAAATATACAGTATTTACTTGAGTACCACGTGCCCTCAAGTAAGGCATGCTGAGGGGTTTTTCAGTTGGAAATTGTGCTAAAATCTTATCCCCAAGTAAGACACAGACCCCAATTTTTAGTGAATCTGAAACCACAAAATTTTGCATATAAAAACAAAAAATTTGACTTTAGGCATGAATTGAAAAAAAATCTGATCAATTTTCAACTTTTTCAGTACAAAAATGTTTTCTTGTTACATTTGCTCCACATTTCTCCATTATAATCAAGTATAATGCACACATAACTTCCTAAAATTCTTTGTACCCACTTATGACATGCACCCCTTTTTTCTTCTGAAATTTGGGAAAAAAGGTGCTCGTGGTACTTGAGTAAATATGGTATATAGCAACTCAGATATATCACTGCAATGCATTGGAAAGTGCTTTTCCATCATAGGCTATGTGATGAATCATTTAAAGACGCACAGAAATGGGACATCTCTCATTTTCTGATGTTGCTGAACTATTTGTACCGGTCGTATCAGTACGATGATTTATATTTAAAATTATTACGTTATCATTCCAAAAATTATAACATGGCCGGGAATTTAGTTTAATTTAATGTAATTTCAATACGCTCATCGTTCATGAAATTTCAGTTTGAATACTATTGCATTTTGATCAACTCCGTATATTAGAATTTTGCAACATCCTGATGCTCCAAAGAGTAAAGAGAGAAAGAGAGGCGAACAGCATCAAACTTTGTATTCCTCAATATATAATGGGGAAATGGCGTGCCGCAGAAATTTTGCGGTTTTCCAACTAGCTGAGAACTATGCGGACAAACGATTTTTTCGCATCATTATTTTCTTGCAAAACAAAGTTCAAAAATAGGTTTTAAACCCACATGAAATTTCGCTCAAGTTTTAAATTACTTGTGACAGAGCAAAACATTCAAGAACTTTTAGTTACACGTCAATGACACTGGAAAGCGCGCTTCTCGTTAAGCAAGATCCATGCAAGGTCAAGAAAATGTAGCAAATAGAACAAGAAAGGATTTAAAGCATGCAAATGCTGTACATGTACATTGTCATATTTTCTAGGTGATTTCTTCTGAGGCGACCTATAAAAAAAAAGGAAAGAGAACTATCAGTCACGGTCCATCAGTGTAAGAAAATAGGTAAGATATCTTGCGCCGCGTCCGTCACCCACTTTAATATGGCTCCAAAGATGATCAGCTTATAGCAGTTATCTTTTGGCGTTGAAAAA
>CAJPEX010002975.1:0-33198 GCA_905338405.1 Notodromas monacha
TACCCTTGTTCTCGGGGAACGACCTTTCTCTTTTTTTATCTTTTTCTGCGCATCCCGAGATGCGCGATTAAATTTCAAGTCACCGTCCTCCCCCTGCAGACGGCGGCATTTGTTGCCGTCAAAAGAAATTTCGTACATTGGTGTTTGTGTTCATTTCCGTCTTCATTCATTTCTGGTTGACTCAATTATATTTTTAGTGAACCAGTCTCTTCAAGGTACTCACTTTAACAAAGTAAGACGCATTGAAAAAGAACTGTAGGAAGAGGGAAACGCAGCCGAACCAAATGATGGCACTCCTAGTTGCAAAATTTTCTCCAGGATAATCTTCATACGCTGGTTCCATATTCAGAAGGATTCTAAAGTGTTCAGGCCACTGATACTGCCGAAGATGGGTTGACCTGCAAATAGGGACAGAAAGGCACAGAGAAAAAGGTTGTCCATAAGTGAATACCAATCTCTAATTTCAAATTAGTGGCCTGATGTAAAGGGTCTCAATGGCACTGTGAATTATTGGCTCCATTGGTGCATACCAATCCATTCGATCTCGATAGTTTCAAAAGAAAACACTAGCAAGGATAAAAAAGAGTGTAGTGGCAATTGCAAGACTGACCAAAGCATATGAGGTTTCTAACAAAAGTTCTTGGAATGGAAATGAAAATGGCGTCTAATCAAGCTGAAAAAAGTATTCTTTAGGGGAAACATATTCTTTGGCGCACAAAAAAAAAAAAACGCCAATGTGCTGGCTGTGACGGTGGCTGTCAGTGAAAATGGTGGAATTACCTTGGAAGATTTGGAGGCAACCCTGAGAAAGAATGCCAGGCTGCTTCCAAAAATTCTGAGGGAAAAGCTGAGCTACAAAAAAGAAACTGCAGGAAGGGCACCTCATCTTTTGAGTGAATAGCAAAACTCTGCCAGGGTGAATTTTGCAAAACATTAATAAATTGTCAAGCAGGGCTGATTTTTTTGTGTGTAAAAGATTATGTTTTCCCTGAAGATTAATTTTTTTCAGCTCAATTAGACGCCATTTTCATTTCCATTCCGAGAAATTTTGTTAGAACCCTCGTATATGACATGAAAAATACAAGAATTTTCAACATTTTGGAGAAAAATAAATCAAGGCACCTCCATCAGCTATGAGATTGATCATCACAATTGTTCCAATTGCTTCTTTTTACGATGAAGGAATTAATTTTGTCTTTGCAAAAGTCTGTGGAAAATTGAATGCGCCGACTTTCTAGTGGACAGTGAACCATTTTGAAAACTTTGTTTCCCCTGAACTGATGGATTAATTACATATTGCAATGATTCATGATTTAGATGAGTGAGTAGAGTGACCCAGGTCGAATTTTTTATATCCTGCATTATTTTATCGCCAAATGTTTTATTCAGCTTTCATCCATTTTTCACAACGTTTTCCCAAAAATCAAAAAAGTTACTACCAAACAATGTCGATGTCATTGTAACTTTGGTCTTCAAATAAATGAACAATGGACCAGTTTTCCGGTTCAGATAAAGCTTAGAATCTGAGTGTATATGCTTGCTGAAGAGCTTCTTTCATTCAAACAAGCATCATTCAAATTCAAGATGCTGCGCTTGTGAATATAAATTCCATAATAATTATCTGATATTTTCACAACTATTGTGGATACAAATAATCCAGAAGACTCACTCTGATGGCCGGTGGAATGGACCCCAGGATCCAAAGGAAATATGCTGCAATATTATTGGCACTAAAAATGCAGCAAGAGTGAGCATCCATCCAGCTATAGTGAAAATGTTCAACACTGACATCCATACTTGATACCTGTTCAAATGACATGTGAAATGGTTATTCATATTTTCAAAGGTTTCCCAGGAAGTCTAATGGTCAATTTAACCCTTGGACAATGAAAGGTTCTTTTTCATAGTGCTGCAGAGTCAGTTTTTGGGGGGAGGGTGGCATGTTTCAGTTTGACCCAAGGTCACCAAAATGATCCCAGGTTGAGAAGGCCTAAGTTGGGAAAAATACAGGAGGCACATTTTTGATTGTTCTTGGATTCTGCCATGCAAACCCTTAGCCAGGAATGCAAGAGAAAATGCCACCCAATGAGGGATTCTTCCTTGATTCTCATTCAAAATTTGCTGCAGGATTACGAAAAATATTGCACTTTTTCCCAACTTAGGCCTTGGTACAAAAGTAGGATTTTCCGCTGCTCAGCAGTGGTACAAAATTTGGCAACAATTATTCCAACTTTGCTGCACAAGGGTTTAAGTCTTGGAATGTTCTTCTTATTTGAGATTTAAAACTATTTTCAATCACATAAAAAGGAACACCCATCATGGACTTTTTGAGGCCAATGGCGGATACCCTGTAATTAATATCTGCAGAGCCACAGAAATGTTTTTTTTGGCCATATCAAACCAACAATCTACCAGATCGAGATTTCAAACATTCAAGCAGCTACTTCACTCATTATCTTATTTCCCTCAGCTTGACAGCAATTCTTTTTCTTTGACGATGAAGTCGGAATTTTTGGTCAAAAATATTTACATTAAAAAAACGAAAATTTTGGAATAACTCGAAATTGCAGGAGCGCAAGCTGAAACCAAAAATGCTTTGTGCCAATATAAAAATGTCTCATCAAATGAAGTTAAAGTATTTCTGGAAGGCGCATTACTCAAAATGAATCTCTCGAATACTGTCGAACTTTGGCTTATACAGTACAATGAATTTTGAATGAAAAATTTCTAACCCTTACACTATTGCACTTCGTTCATTACTCATTAGCAAGTCGAGTATTTTGGTATGAAAATTGTTTGCGATTTGTCTGCACAACTTATGCCAAAATATTAAGCAAATGTGATGACATGCAGACAGCACAAGTTTCTTTAAAACATTTTTTCGCATCCAACACTTTCACCTCGTAATCACGAGAAACAAAAACAAATTAATTGAATACCATTACCTCTCTGGATTAGGCACTGCAATAGCCGTACAGCCCCTGGAATACAGTGCATAGTCTGCTGCCAAACTCAGCTGATAGAGCTGGAAAAAGTCCCCAATGGCGAGGTCCCTTTGACCATGAACCACGTCACCAGTCATGCCTCGAACCCGGGTACCGCCGGCGTCCAAGTGGCCCCAAAACCCATCTGTCGGGGGCCAAAGCTCAAAAGAAAAATTGAACTTGCTCTGCAACGTTGTGAGCATCAGGTAGTCGACTCCGTCTCCACTGAGAGGTTCTTGTTGCGGATTTTGAGGATCTTGTCGCCAGACAACTGCTGGGAAGGCTGGGAATGCTGTTACCACTAGATGTCGCCCGCTGAGCGTGTTGTCGGCGCGCCCGCGACATGCTTCAACTTCAAGGGCACCTTCAAATGGATAAATATAAATTAATTTGTTTTTTGAGAACCCAAAAAAGGAAAGAAAAAAATATATTCCGTTCATTTTTTCTTTGAACTGTTTGAGTTCATTTCTGAATCAAAGATGCATTAACCAAAATGAATTACAAACTAGGGTTTAATTGCTAATTGGTTAAATTGCAAGAAACTCTGTCCAATTCAAAATATAAGCTTTGAAAATGCAAAACCACAGAAAGAGCAGGTCGAATTATGGTGCAGGGGTCAAATTGCAAGTCAACCCCCTCGTAAATTTGACTGTCAAGTTGCAGAAGCTTGAATTGCAAGGTACCACCTATACAGAAATTTTATTGACTTTGTTCAGGTGTCATCTGAGGGAATTTTCTCATGTACTTCCTCAAGCTTACATAACCTCGTAAATTTGACTGTCAAGTTGCAGAAGCTTGAATTGCAAGGTACCACCTATACAGAAATTTTATTGACTTTGTTTAGGTGTCATCTGAGGTAATTTTCTGATGTACTTCCTCGAGCTTACATAGGGTTAGGCAAGCTATCATCATGTTTTTTCAGCGAGCTTCTTTGGGCGAACTAGAAAAAAATCTTGTTTTTCAAATTTTCAAAAACATTGTGACACATTTTTGACATCTCTAATTTATTGCATCATTTCTCTTCATCAAAAAACTTGAAATGATTTCAGTACGTCTCCTTATTTTTTTATTCAATTCCAATTTTTTGGAGAACTATGAGTCATTGAAAAAATATGAAAAAGTATCAAACATCTATGAGGATTGCTGCACACAGAAATGGTAGGTACCGGTAATTTGTTTTTCTTTGAAAACGATACTGTATTTGTATCTTTTGATAGCACGATCATCACGATTAACATAAATTTTGAGCAGCAGCTTCAAAAAGCTATATCTGTTTTATTTTATTTGGTCAGATGAAGAACTGAAACGATGAAATATATTTTTGTTGAACCCCTAAAAATTTATTTTGTCGCCGTAGCATAACAAACAAATGTACAATAAAGTATTTTCGAGGCACGCATAAATTCTGTTGGCTCCATTCATTCAAATTTCAGTCATTTTCACATTCTGAGCATTGAGAAGTCATATATTGAAATTTTTCGTTTTTTTTCGAGCTTTGAGTTCAAGTTTATTTCTTTTTTAAAGAAATAATTTATGCGTCTTACGTCATTGCGTGTAAGTGAGGATGAATTCTACCAGATTCCTCATTTCCATACGCCGACGGGTGAAGTAAAAAAAAAAGTTTTTTCAACTACGATTACAACCCCCTGCTTTCGGTGATTTTTTTTTTTTATATCTAATAAATATGATGACGCTCAAATAGAAGGTGAATTCAATTTCATTCTATCTCCCTTTGTTACATGTTTTATATGTGCAATTTTGAGAAACTACACGATGAACTCTAGTATAAGATATGCAAAAACATCGTGAACATTTGTCATTATGCCCCATTATGAGTCGCATACGCCAATTTTTGATCCGAATTTTCGGAAGAAGGGGCGCTTCTTTTTTTGTCAGCTAAATATGGCATTTCTTTGACCAAAATCTCTCGAGCAAGTTGGGTTATCTTTTGGCTTTTTTGAGCATGATCGTGAAAATACTCAAATTGATACCAGATGATGTCCAAGTCGACAAGATGCAGACTGCAGGAAAATTGCGGAGCCGTTGCATGAAAACGTCAATCAATACTGTCGCATTCGTCGACTCATCCTTCGGCAAAATTAAATTTATGCTGGGATCCCTGTCTCTTCCAGCCAACATGACAACAAACTGAATTTGCTCATTCCACAAGTCTTGATAATTTTCAACCGAATCTTGCGAATGAGGCAAGAGCACCCAATAGTCGCTGCACGAACTCGTCCATTTCATCGCCAAATCCAGTAACGGATCCAGAAAAGACACGTTTTGCCGTAATTGCAACAAGACCCCAGTTGTGGATTCCTTGTCCAATAACAGAGTCTCCAAAAAATCCGTCTCTTCTCTTCTTTGCCAATCTGTCAAAATGACTTTGTAGCAACCCTCGCGCGTCGGGAATTTCATTTCTGTAGCCGGGTTCTTCGGCGGCTTTGCCAAAAGCAAGTCGCCAAAAGCAGATTCTGGAGAATAACAGTGAAAAGCCATGGCGAGACAAAAAATAGAAAAAAATGACATGATGCCTTGAATGGTGTCCAGTTCAGTGGAAAGTAACTCAGTGGAACATGTCTTGTCGAAGTATATAATCTTTCCCATATTGGTTGCATGATGGTGAGATAATGTAAGAAATTACGTTTTCAACGGGTTAATCAAGCTCAGTGGCGGTACAGGAAGAAGGACCTCATGAAATCGGGATTATTTTATGAACTCTTGAATCAATTCAGAAAGCAATTACTTCTGCTGCGGATTATAGGTGATGACACAATAGTATATAATCGGAGCAAAAATTGGAAACGCAGGATTTTTTTTCTGTTAATAATTTTCCTGGGAGATCCGTTTTTCGAATTTGGGACATATGCCCTGTAAATAAAACAAGGAAGAAACAGCGAGGATTGTTTGTTTTTTTCTAGATTTTCGAACATTGTGTCAGAAAAAGTATACAGCCAGTAATTAAGCATAGGAATTGGATCGTGCCTGTTTCAAGTGCAGTGACGGGTTTCATCAATACACTTCACAAAACTGCTTCATAAATATATTCCTTCCGTTTTAAATTGTTCTTTGTGTGAAATATAATTCTCGAGTTATATTCGAAACATTTTTAATTCATTTATTCCGAAAATCATGAGAATATCCATGATTGATCTTATAAAAATTGTTTTACAGTCTTTCATCAATATATTCTCAAAAATTGGGAATTTGAAATTGATTAATATTAAACTGAAGACATTTTGATTCGGTGACATTTAAAATCAATGGGAAAATGCTCAGGGATGATCTCTGGCAAACCTTCCAATGGAAACCTGGTGTCCCCTAAAACTTCGCAGAAATAATACTGATTGTTACCGCCGACACATGAAAGGCCAATTGGAGAACAAGAATTTGTCCAACTTATCAAAACGTTCAGGAAATTGATTGCATACTTAGGATAGCTTCAGGAATATATGCGAAGATATCGCAATTATTCCGGATTCGGACTCCGAGTTTTTGCAACCTGAAGAATCATCTCCTATAACTTGGCTTGACAATAAAGACTGCTGGCATTTTATCTGATTGATGAATTGATTGAATATGTATCAGACTAAGTTTAAATTAATATTTAGAGTGAATGAAGCAGACAAGAGCAATGCAGTGACGGGATTATTGCTTTGCTCCCACATTACGGAAGGGGATTTGACTTCGAAAATATACTGGCTGACCTTTTGAAAGTATCCTTCAGCATATCAGGTAAAACAATTCCCGTAATAATGGATGTACTTCAGTGGAAAACGAAGATCCTCCGATCGGTTCAATACTTTGTCGAACACCTCTTCGCAGAGGAAGGCAGAAAATTTCCACATGAGTTTTTGAATTTTTCATCGCCGTCATTTTTTGAAGTGATTCCAGGAAACACAGCGGGGAAATTTTTAAAACTCAATTAGTGTGTTCTAATTTTAAGGGAGTAAGACGATGTATTTTCCATCATCATTATCAGTGTGAAAGAGCTGAACGAAATGGTCTAATGTAAATAAAATATGACATTTCAAACAGCAGCATGCAGATCGATTCGACTCCCGTCTTTTATTGAAAGTGTATTGAATGATCTTTTTCTTGCGTGTTCAAGCCTATAAATTCGCTTGTTTCAGAAATATTTGCCGGAAAACTACTCTTTTTATCTTTGGTTTTGGGAAATTGACATTTTGGATGAAATCCTCATAAAAATATTGATTTTAAAAATTGAAATTCGTGGAAACGACATGATCGATGAGAAATCTATTGTTGCAACGACGTCACGGACAAATTTGCAATTCTGAAAACCTTTGAACGAAGTTACGATCGATTCGTCCAAAAAGGGCAGCGCTTTAAAACCATACGAATAATTACGCATAAAGGCAAATTCTAACGAATTTTTCTCAAAATAAGCTTCATTCGCTAGATTAATGTCTTTCTTTTGAAAAAAAAAACGTGCCGTATCACCAGATCAAAAATAACATCAAAATTAAATCCTATTTTGTCATCATTTCGCATGTTTCCCTCATTCCAATCTTTGGTTAAGACCAGAGCAGAAAACATACGGTATACTCGCAATTCTCTGGGTGAATTTTGATTGAGTCATTAAATCCCTTTTCGCTGGACATTCGTACATTTCGAAATTGGAAATTTGTTTCGGCGATGATGGCAATCTTCCATGAATCGATTTGTAATGACTACGAGTAAATATGAATGGAAATAAAACCCAGCACGCGAATGCGAATGCCTATATCTAATGGAAAGCCGTTTGTTTCGTCGGGTCAGGTCTATACCCTGTTGCCAAGGTGACCAAATAACACATGTACTGTGATAAGATAGAGGTTCATGTGGTGAAATTGCGGGGCAACCTTGACTTTTTGCGGTTGGCAGAAGCTGGGTTCTACAGTTCAAGACCAGCGGCTTCTGTTGCATTGAGTTTATATTCAGTGACAATTAACATGCAACAAACATTTTCTTTTTCGCTGACGACTCAGTGAAATATTTATCCAGTACGTGGATTTGGGCATACGTGACTTATTTCTGGAAAAAATTCCCGTGATAAATTCTTGATTCACAAAAAGTGACTCGCAAATCGCATTTGTGATACAAATAAACAATTGTTTTAAGAGCACAACTTTTCTGTAAAAAAAACAAGATTTTCAGCACATTTTCCTGTCAAACTTTTAAAAATTAGACCAAGGCAAAGCAAGCATTAAAAACGAGGAAAGAGAAAAAACAATTTGACCTTAAAAATATTTTTTTACAATATGTTTTGGCTGAAAACGTGAACCTTATGGACGAGATGCAGAAATAATGAAAGTGGCCTCTGAATCAGGAAAATAATAATTTTTTCCATTCTGGTATTTTTTAAAAATTGTTTGAGTAAGTCATCAAGTATACATTTACACAATAATATCTTAATTTGTTTGAATTGAACAGCAAGCATTATTTTCTGCTTTCCAGTGTTCACAAGGTTCAAGCAATGTTCCCATGTCCAAACCCCCTCCTTTCCCCTCCTCACCCTCATTCACCGAAACAAATTTTTTCACATCAGAATGGAAAACAGAGAAATGAGCTGTTCATTGATATCTTAGTTCATTTGGAGGACATTGCTTGGCACATGCAATTTAACCCTTGGACAGCAGAGGGTTCTTTCCCATAGCAGGACAGAAATGGATTATTTTTGTATCCTCCCACATTTTCATTATTGCAAAGGTCAGGAAAACCCTTCCAGGTGGGCTGAGGCAAAGTTGGGATAAATCTGAAAACAAAAAAAAAGCCAGTAGCCTCATGGAGCATTTTTTAAATTTTCCCGCAAAAATTTTCTGTGCCCAGGGAAAAAAACATCAGGATTTTTCCCAACTTTGCCCTCAACCCCCTGTTGACATTTTTCCCTTTGCCTCTCTGAGGTTGAACAAATGCAAAAATAGACTGACTTTTCTGCCCAAGGGTTGATATTGAAACACCTGCTAATTCCCCTGCATAGATTTGATTTTGTATAAAGAGATGACTCACAAGCAATACTAAATACAGGTGAACCTCAATAACTCAAATGCCCCTAAGTTGAATACCCCCCCCCCCCTAAGTCAAACTTTTTCAGATCCCCTCTGAATCCCCTCAGAAACAATACATAAAAACCTCTCCAACTTAAAGACTTTTCCCCTCAAACCTCTATAAGTCAAATTTTCAGTGGCCTGTTTGCTATGATGTTCTTGACACAAGAACTAAAAAATCAATACAGTAAAAATTTCATGTGTCTGAAAAGGAAGTGAAAGACCTGATTGGGCAAATGAACCCCTGCCTACAAGTTCAGCATCCTTTCAAATCATTTAAGAAACAATTTAAGCCCCAGAATACCACCATTTACAATTTTGGGCTATTTTTCTATGTTTCCCAGAACAAAAGAACAATGTGTTGTATAGCTGAAACCTCCATAATTCCAAACCTCCTAAGTTGTAACCTCCCCAAGTTGATTTTTTTTATGCTGGTCCCTTGACATTTGGCTTGAAGAGGTTCAACTGTAAATATATCAGATCAGTCTGTGCAACCTCACATTGAAAAATGTATGATGGAGAAGGACACAGATCTGCTTCTTCTTTCCTGAAATTTATAAATTTACAGTAGAATCTCAATGCAAAAACTCTCATTATATATACTGTAATAAATAATTATTTATGATATTGTACACTCTTCTTCAAGATCCCTGTGCAAATAGACAAGTGATAATCAATCATGAGTGAAAGCAACAAGGTGCCCGAGAGTTGGCCCAAGCTGGGCCAGTCTTCCGAAGTGCCGCTGTACGAGCTGTCCCAGAAGCGCCACCGGTACAAGCTCGAGACCATGTTGCGTCCGTTTGTCAGTTCGGACGACCCCGGGGACGCCACAAGCTTCGTGGTAGTCAATGACGCCATGGAACAACACCTCGAGTCTGTGTTGGCTCAGTTGGACACCACGACACCACTCAACAATTTCAGCGTGGTTCACACCGCACTGGCTGAGGCCGGCGACGATGACACGGGTTTCCTCCAACTGCTGCTTGCCAGTGCGTTTATTAAATTTATATCCTGAGATTCCTTTAATAACTTGAATTTGAAAGAATTGTTACACTTGGAATCTGTTTTCAAAGATGACAAAAGCATTTTATTCATAAGAAACAGTTTGCAGGGATTTTAATTTGTTTTCATGGGTCCATTGGATTGCAGACAAATAAGGAATTGAATTTTGCAGGCATCAGATTGCAAGTTTTGAAGGACTCAACTCTTGTTCATAGGAATTACTTCTCAGTTGACTTTATCATCATTTGGCTGCTAAAGAAATGACTTAATGGTGGCTTTTAATAGTAGAATGGATTCAGGATTGATTTCAGGTTGTAAGATTGGTTGGTTAGCTTGGAAGAATTTAAAAGTTTATTAATAATTGAGAGGAACCTTCAACACTAGATTAATTCTTCTCCTCTCAAAGAGGAACAACGGTTTTTTTTTTTTACCTGCTAGGTGCTCAGACTGGACCAGGAAGAAATAAGGTGATTTATTCCTGGCTCATAATTGGCCAATTTGGGCAAAATCAAAGCAGTGATGACTGCTTATTTTTTCCTTGAGTGAGGCTCAATGAGTCCTGCAAAAAAGGGATTTTGGCAAGGCTCACCGGCCTTGAAAGAAATTGTGTTTATCATCTGGTTGTGTGGCCAGATGCTGGGGCATGACTGCATTCCAGAGGCAACATTTATTGAAAGTTTTTAAAATCATAAACAAATTGCAGTATTTCAAGTTCAACTTCTTCTGATCATGTCTGAACATAAACAAATAAATTGAGAGAGTTTCCCAGCAGAAGTATGCAAAAAATTGTTTCACAAAAGGAAATGAAATTTTCCCACTATTGGGAACATTTTCTACCCTAAATCCTCCAACTCGAACACTGTTACGCATGATATTTTTTTTCAAATAAAAATTTTTGGCACTTCTGTGAGAAGTCTGAGAACTGAATTGGTTGATCATTGCTTCCTCCAAAGTAAAAGAAGAAAGCTTTGGGAGTTATATTGACAAGGTTTTAAAATGTACAAAGTAAAATGGGTATACCACACGAAAATGATCCACTTCACAAAATCCTTCAGATATGTAAAAAAATGTTTCAATCAAAATGGGTTCATATAACTGACAAGAAATTATAAACAGTGATGGACGGCTTTCCAGCTCAAAAATCGACATAAATCAGTTTTTAAAAATTATGATTCTGACTTGCTGCTTACATAGGCAGGCAATTTTTGGGAAAATTTATTAAATCTCAAAAGTATACTGTATTGCTGGAAATAAGGCCAACTTAAAAAAAACTCTTACCACTGCCCTCTTAATCGAATTTCTGGTATAGAATATATTTGAACAAAATTGTGTCCACCAAACTCGTTCAGTATTGGAAATTTCGACACATTTTCTTAGAAAAAATTTTTTCCCCGAAGTTAGGATTTGGCTCGTAATAGCAGAATTCCACCAGCGTAGTACAAATCGTTTGAGGAACAAAATGATACATGGAATTTTTTGCTGAAAAGTAAGCGTTACTTTTTTTAGCATTTGTGTGAAATAGCCCCGCAATAAAGACTCACCTTTAAAAATTTTTTATTTCCAGGGTAACTGAGAAGGTAATTTTTTGTTTCTTTTGTCTGTCTGTGATCGCAGTCGGGGCAAATCCGGATGTAGCCAGTTTCCGGAGAGGACTACATCCCCTTCACGTGTGCGTGTTACACGGTAGGATCGAGTGCTTGCAGATGTTGGTGGAAAAGTACAGGGTGCCTGTTTCTCCCGAGACCAAGCAGAACAAACAGACACCCAGAATGCTGGCAGAGAGCCTGGCTCGCCAAGCTGAGGCGGAAGAAGACACTGATGGAGAGGTTATATCCTATCCCAGTTCTTTAATGCTGTATTTTTTTAAATTCTCTATAATTGCCACCCATGTGGCAAAAGGTGAGGTGAAGTTTAAAAATAACTTACCTTTTTCCTGGCAACCCACATCAGAAGAAACGGTATTTGATAAGATAGAATCAATGAGATTCCCGCAAGAGTTCAAGAAACCCATCAGGAGAAATGGTAAATTTTTGAAAAGGTAACTATGATTCCAGCAAGAGTTCACAAATCCCAATTCCTAATCAACCCTTGTATGAATGGCAAAGTCAGGGTATTTTTTCGAAATTTTGTACGCATGAGCTTCGCAAATTTAAAAACTCCAATTCTTGTACCAAGACCTAAGTTCAGAAAAAGTCCAATATTCTTTTAATAATCCTTCAGAAAGTTTTGCCTAAAAAATAAAAAATTCCTCAGTGCGTGGTGTTTTTTCATGCATTCTCAGCATAGGATTAACATTGGGAATTTTTTGAGACAATGGGATTTTCTGCACCCAGATTTTTCCCAACTTAGGCCTTTGCAACTTCAGGGCATTTCAGTGACCTTCAGTCAAACTGAAGTGTTCTTCCTTCCTCAAAAAATCCCAACTTTGCCACAGGACAGCCAGAAACCCATCTGCTATCCAAGGGTTAATAATTTCATGTGAATAGAATTGCTCTCCTCACAAGGAAAGAAATTCATTCCTGGATGCATTTTGTCATTTATCGTGTCATGCAGGATTTTACAAGTGTAACAAATTTTCTTTTCAGATTACAGTACATTGAAAGTCACTTGTTTCATTGCAGTCACTCATCAAATGACCATGATAAATCCTGAAATTTGTACATTTTCCAGCTTGACATTTTGAATTACGAATTGTCAACTGGTAACTTGGAATTAAAGTAATCCAGATGTATTCATCCCCTAAATTTTTGAAATTATTGCATTTGAAAGACAAAAAGATGCAAAGCCATGACCTGTTTTCTCATGTTCCTCAATTTTGGAAGAATTTCTAACTTCAAATAGTGTGATAAAATTAAGCACTTTTTCGAATCTTCTGCCTAAATTTTTGTTTCTAGAAAGTCATTGTACCTAAAAGCTCTTTCAATATACTGAACAGTATTAACAAATGTGTTTTTATAATGAAACTCGCATGACGTCGTTGCTGCAGTACTGGTTACTTCACGTATACTGTTTTCTAAGCAATTCTTTGCTTCAAATTGAATGTGATGTAATCCTTCATTACTTGAATGTATTACATTGTTCTTTTCGGTTTTCAGATTCCTGTAAGAATCAAGTCCAGCAAACCTGTCATGACTCCACTCAAGCGGCCACGCACCACTGGCAACCTGATCAACTTGGCTGGTTATAAGAAAACGCCAAACACTCAAGCAATTCTACAGCTTCTGGTAATCAACTTCTGAATTTCAGTCTGACATTCCCAAGTCAAACTCACAGGGGCAAAAAAAAAACACACACAAACAAGCACACAAATAAACTAGGATAGTTTCTGAGTCAGAAAAGTAGACTTTTTTAGAAAACGTATTGGAATAATTGAAAGGAAAGTCAAATTTGGCCACCTTCTGGGTGCCCACAATTACTGTGTAGATGAGTTGACAGCAGGGTGCTGACCCTTGATGCAATAGTAAATTTGTCCTATTAATCACATACTTCCTATTGAAATGCTCCCAGCTAATAATTTATGGTCTTCTATTTCCTTGGTCCCAATGATCAAAAACTGAAGTCTTTATGAAATTTGAGTCAGAGGTTTCAACGGAGAGAGAGAAAGTGGGTGTAACGGGGGTATTGTAAGTCTTTGAATAAAGAAGATCCACATCATACTGTTATGCCACGAATTCAGATAATTAAACAAAAAAAATCAATTCCTTAAGTTACTTTTACATTTGAATTAATAACACGATTAATGTGGTAAAACAATTCAAATCAAAGGCCTGATTTTAACCAATCATTCCGTAGTTTAACAGCTTATTTAATGACACAGATGGCATAAACAGTGTTGTTCGAAGAAATGCTTTTTGTTTTAACAAAAGCGTCTCTTAAGGCTTACATGGGTACGTATGTCATAAGTATATAGTTTCTATATAGAGAGATTTTATTTTGTGATTAAAATAGTTTGCTGACTTTTTTCAGAAAAATCAACGTATAATTGAAAAGAAAAAAGATTTTCCATCATATTATGGCAATTGAAAATAGATAACACATCACACAGTGCTCAAAATACATATGTGTTCCCAGTTCCAACACAAACAATTTTGATTCGTTGACAAGCGAGAAACAGTTGCGCAATATGTGGCCATGGTAATCTTCCCATTCATGAGGATGGTTTAATTCGCAGATCAAGTACGAGGAAGAGGACCAAGAGCCGTCTCGATTGGTTCAACTCTGCAAAAATGACGAATGGCTGGTGGTGCTCAACTTGATCCGACAAACCAATACCGTGCTGGACTACACAGAATTCAAGGACCGATTGGATGGGCTGGACGCCCGGGGGTGGGCCGAGTACCACGGACGGACCGGATTGGTCAACGAGCTCGAGTATCGCAAACTCGTCATGGCGGTGAGAGCCCCGCCCAAAAAATCTTCCAAAGACTTTTTCATAGAACTTAAATGCAATTTTAAAAAAAAGAAAAAAAGCGGAACTACACTAGACACGCGTAGAAACAAGTTTCACGTACGCCACCAAAAAATAAATTTTGGATACTTTCTTTCTCACGTCCAGAAATACAGAGCATAGTATCAGGATTTTTTTTAGATTTTGCAGAGGGAATTCCTTGACCTATTTTATATGAACTTGTTTTTCAGTTTCGTTGTTTGAGATAATTCATTTACTTCGCTTCGTTGTGTGGGTGTTGCAGATCCATCACTTGAGCTCGGAAGACGTAAGTACATGGGACATAGGTCAACTGGAAACCCACATAGACTACATCTTGACCACATTTGCTGATTCTTACGGAGTGGAATCCAAGGTTGACCGCATAATCCGCACTACTCAAACCCAGTGGGATAATAATGGCAGACCGGAGATTTGCAGGAGAATCTTCCACGTTCTTGTGAGTTTCAGCGAAACCATTTCATTTTAACATTACTTATAAGTTTTAACATCCGTAAACGTGTGAAAAGCATAGATACATTTGCAGGCATTGACGGAGGTAGATACTCTGAAAAGATCATGTGACACTCATGATCCAGGAATGTTGATATATACTGTACATTACCTCACATGCTGTGCGTGCTTCCCTGCTTACAGATGAAAAAGCCTGCATTCTATGACCAAATCATCACCTTTGCCAAGGAAAAGTCATACACATTCACTTGGTTCAGCGAATTACTGACCACTGTTTGGGAATCACACAAGTCTGATCTAACCAGCAACATGGACGCTTTCGTAAAACTCTCACCTACAGCGGGTCCCAAGCTGTCTTTGCGACTCTTTCTAGAATCAGTTGATCAAATGTCCCGTTCAGCAGACAAAAAGCAACAGCCCAAAAGACCCCACATCATGGACATACTTCTAGAACAGGGCACAAACATCGACATACTCAAGTCGTTCTTAACTCTGGGATTTCAACCGACCGCGGACTTTGCGTGGCCAGTAAAGCCTAAGCAGCTCCCAGCACAAATGCCGATACAGAAGGACAGTAAGAAATCTCCGGTTCCTCCGACAGAAGAAGAAAAAAGTGCCGAAGAAGAGCGAGCAGAGCGATTGGCCTTTGAGAAGCAAGCCAAACGGCTGTTGAACCTGGCCAGGATCAATGTACCAAACAAGCCAAGTAAAGGTGCCAGCAGAGTCTTAGTGACGAGTAGACAGTTGAAGGAGATTTTGGGCAGGGAAGACGCGCTGTGCGTGATTTATAATATGCTGCGGAGACGGGATTCGAACCTGCGACTGTGTGATGTGGTGGATGCGGAGCTGCTGGTGGCGTATACGGAAAACGATGATGAAGTGAAACTCCATGATCATGTTATGGGTCACAGGGACGAGGGACTTGAAATTGCTATCCAGATGCTGGCGGTAAGAAACCCTGAAATATTTCTGGTTTAAAAAAAATAGTGTAGAAAAAGACATACAGTAATTACCAACTGTTTACATTTTTCTTTGTTATAAACTTCAGCATGTGAATGTACAGTCAGAGCCTTGTCCTCCAAGTGATTCCTCCTAAAATTCCAGCTTGGCCAGAAAATCTTGGAAATGCCTATTGGGGACAGATGTTGACTCAATATAATTTAGTATAAAGCTGGATTGGAAAGAGTAAGTGTGTAAATGAAAAGCAGTAATGAGCCAGAATTCCTTTGTGGAATTCCTGCTTTAAGAAGTAAGGATGTATTCCTATTAAGAAGTAAGGAATAAGATCAAAAACTACTTAGCAAACCATTGCTTCAACTGAGTAATCAATAATAATTCTTCTGATGATATAAGGTTTTGCAATTCACCAGCTTGACTATTTATATTTAACCTACAATAGTCTTTATAAGCCCTTCATAAGGCTTGTCATTCATCATTAATTTGCTTGCCCAACAATGTGTGCAAGTGCATTGGACATCAAAAATTAACCATTAAAATCAATTATGAAGTAAGTGAATGGGTCAATAATGCTCATTCAGATTTTTAAATGTCCATCGGAATAGATCTGGAATGTCGTAAAAGGTATTTACCATATTTACTTTAGTGCCACATGCACTCAAGTGAGACGCAAACCAGAGGCTTTCAGTCAAAGATTCTTTGCACAAAATTCTATCTGAAAGTAAGATGCACACCCCATTCTTAAACTCATAAACTGCAAGTTTCAAAAAATGATGCAACCCAAATTTGGATTTAGACATGATTTGATCCTGAATTTAACTAGATTTCAATTATTTGTATATTACAGTAATTTTATCGATTGAGGCTTGTCCAACATTTTCTATTAGTATGAATTATAAGATGTACCAACTTCTAAAATTAAAAAAATGTATGCCTGTCTATTGACGCGCACTTCCTTTTCTCCCTCTCAATTCTGAGGAAAAATGTGCATGTGCTATTTAAGTAAATGTGGCATTATCCTTCTCAAATGTCCATGACAAGTTGTTTCAAAGATGAAAATTTGAACAAAGGGATTTTGAGAGATGCTGTATTTCATTCAGCAAATATTCCTTCCAAGTTACACGATTAAATTTGAGGCAACGACGTACGCACGTGGAACAATTTTTCATCACAGTTTTATCTCAAGTTTCAAATGAAATAAAACATTGCACTTCAGTTTTAAAATAAACTGCAAAAGAGAAGTGAAAGCTTGTGCATTCTCTCACTTTTCAAATAGAATTTGTGAATTTCACAAAGTCAAGCGCTCAAAACTTTTCCGATTACAGCTGCAATTGCAAACTCACAATTTAACACTAATTCTTGCCCAAATCAACCATATTGTTAGGGTGCCTTATGCTTATATTTTGAGCATCTGGAATTGATTGAGCAGTTTTGCAAATTAAACTTGGCAGAAATCTTGCTCCACAGAAAATGTCCTGGAAAACAACACGCATATTCATCTCAATCATTTTAATTTCAGAAAGAAGACCAGAAAGGGAGACCCGCAGCCCAACTTGCATTTGACCAAGAATGGGACCTTTTGTGGCACTTATGCCACCTGGACCTTTTGGAATACGAGAGGGACTTGAAGCCACACAATCTCTGGCAACAGGAGAATGTTTACGATTGGTGCAACCATCACCGGAAACCTGCTCTGCTAAACCGACTAGTGCAGCAGAAAAATGTGAACTTGAATTGTATTTTCCATAGTTATGGTGAAGTCCTTCTTTGGTGATGTTTACCCTCAATCGTGTTTCGCAGTTGAAGCAGCTAGAAACCTTAAAGTCACCCGCAGAAAACGTGCCCTTGGTTCAAAGAATCTTCACTTACGGCGACAACTTGCCAGCATATGTTATTTGGCGGGCTTTCGTTGCCTGTGTCGAGAAGCAGCAAGTCGAGAGCGAAGAAGAGAGTGATGGAATTTATGATGATGCATCAAATGTGGCAGTCAGAGATCTTGTCAGACTTCTGGTAAATGAAAAAAAAACCTATGAGTGAATTTAAAATTTAAACTATTGCTGAGTGAAGATGGTTTCAGAGTGGTCACAAGAATGCTTCATTAGGAATGGTGAATGCACTCAGCACAAGGAAATTAGGTCAGCAGAGGAAAAGGATGTACAGTGGCCCCCCGCATAACAGACCTCCCGTGTAAGGGATTTTCACCAAACAGACCAGCTCTGCAAGCAGTTTTTCCTCCCACCCAACAGACAAAATCCACCAAACAGACTTTTTTTGGTTTAAAATTAGTGTTGAAAATTGAAATTTTTAATTTTTTATGTAATTGAACTTGTGTAAAGGACTTTTTGTCTAACAGACTTGTCCCTTGCATGAATCAAGTCTGTTAGACGGGGGTTGACTGTATATCAATCTGTTCTGGGCTAAGATAATGTTAAGATGGTTGCAAAAGATTGAAGACAATTCAAGAAACAATTAATAATGTAATATGTCAAATAAAACTGATTACAGAGATATAAAACAATTTAATGATGTATTTAGAAGAGTGTTCCCCAAACCATGGCCAGGTGCAACAGTGCTATAGTCAATCTGCAGAAGTTTTTGGCTGGTCTGCAAGGAGTTTTCTTCAGCATAATGCATTTATCAAAAGTAGCAATTAAGCCTGCTATCTTTGTCTTGCATTTTGGACAGACAATGTCACCTAACTGAAATTTTGTCATGAAAAATCAAACTTGGTTTTTTCTCATAATAACACTTCAAACATATTTTCACTTGCTGAAATAAATTAATTGAATTTTTCATTCTGCAAAACCTTTCTCGAATCCCACCTTTGTAATTTGCAAAACATTCCACTATAGCTGCTTCATTTGTTTTATACTAAATTTTTGCAACAAAAAAAGCAGAAACTTTTCAGATATACTTGCCAGAAAGTCTTTCAAAGAAAACTTTTTGTAGTCAGCATACATTTCATGAAACCTTGCCTGTCCAAAGAATATTTTTTTACTTTTCCATTTGCAGAAAAATGTTATGCAAGTTTGCTTTCCACAAGCCCATAAATGATGGGAAACACTGATAAAGAGGACAAAAGATATACATAAAGAATTATTTTAAAATATGGGAAATTTGTTCACATGAGCCACTTTTTGAGAGAGAGAAACCATACTCTCTCTCTCTCTCTCTCTCTCCTCAATGGATGTTTTACATTTGTTTTGCCAAGCGTATAATTTAATTGGATGCTGTAGGCTTCAAGAGGCTGGTTGATGCAGTTGGCTGGTCGGGACTGTTGGGAGTATGGTCTGACACAGCGGTTTGTTGATCGGATGGAGGAGGCCTGGGGACTGACCAGTGGTGCTCTTGCTGTTCCTTTGTCCCTCACCAGCGACGGACAAGACTTACTGGACCTGCATGCTGCCTGCGTGGACTCTGATGACTGGAATCTCCTGGATTACATGTTGTATAACGCAGCTGTGGAGAAAAACATGCTCAATACTCCCGAAGAAACAGCTGCAGCGGATCCTGTTGATGGTATGGTGCAGTGTGTGCTGGTTTTGATTAATGAACAGAATCCCTTCCATCAGGGAAATTTCACTTGTATTGCTGGAAGTGATTTGTTGGCTGGGGTTTCTTCAGAAAAAACCTCAAAGCTTTTCATGGATTTTTTAAGCTGGGATGTTTGATGGCAGGGACATTTGCTAGCCTTGACCTCATTTCACAAAAAATGCTAATTTCATAATTTTCTACAGTTTTTGAAAATTCCCTCATAAAATAACTTCCATACTTACTATGATCATTGACATTTGTATAGTAGTGTTGGGCTCATTGGAGATAAATCTCTTCCAGAAATTCATCTTGGTGCTGCACATCATGAACTTGAAAAAAAAACCGTGAAACAGGTGCAATTTACTGCAGTAGGAGACAAAAGAAGTTTTCTTTTGGAGTCAGGTCTACTAATTTTCATCCAGGCAAAATATGAAATTATTTTGGAAATTTTAAATTTTTGGACAGCAAAAGTGGTTGTCATGCCTCCAAAATACACACAAGGGTTGGACAGGTTGAACAAGGATCTGGACAGAAGTCCACCTGAAAAACCCAAGTGTGCATTTTGCTCTTGAGCTCATGCAGTATTCAAATAAATGCAGCATCCATCTCAAAGAACCATTTTAACCAAAGACTGTCTTCAAAATTTTGTTATAACAATTTGTATAACAATCATTGAGTGTCATATTCAATCATCATGTTATAACAATCATTGAGTGGATTTGGGTTCAGTGGGAAGAGGGTTTGGTTGTGGAAATCTTGATTGAACCTTGTGAATGCTGAAAAGAGGCAAATGAAGTGTTCTGTTCATTCATTCAACAAATTTTCAATATTTATCTAAAATAAAGTGAGTGCTTGGTGATTTCTCCAGTAAACAGTCCCCACAATTTTCAATTCCTCTCCTGTCTTCAAAGAAAGCAATTGTAAATAACCAAACGTACTGTATTCCTCCATGCCTAGGAGGATAAATCCCTCTCAGAAGAAGCTCATTATAATAAATTGCATCCTGAAAATACATCAGTATCATCATGATGCACTGTGGACTCTTATTCCTGCTCTTGTGACAACTTCTGTTGCTGAGTGACTTATGGAAGTTTTGTAACTGCATTTTCCGTGTTAATGTAGCAAATTGTACAATAGAATTTAAGCTGATCCCAAAAATTGAGTAGCAACTTTTTATAGTGACCTCTTCTCAAGTCACTGGTTTCTGTTACGATTTTTTTCAAATATTTGAATAAAGCAATAAACGCTTTTTAATTCGACTACAGTTAGCTAAAAATATATGAATCAATATTTTTATTACCTATAATATAAATCGTCATTGTGACATGGTCTGTAATTTATGTACTGAAGTCGGCTCATTTTTCTCCTCGAAAAGTCTCAAGAGGATTTTTAGCATTTACACGACGCTCCTTTCTACTGTTTGATTGCCATTTTTATTGATTGATTGATTGATGTTTTAACTCATCAAGTACAAGCAGCATCAACATCAGACGCAGTCGATGATGCTGGTCAAGACGAAGAGGAAGAGACCGATGAGAGACTGAGTGAAGAAGAAGTGCAAGACAGACACACTCATGAAAACTTGAAGTTGCTCCGCGCCATCAACTTACAACTCCTGAGGATGGGATTTTCGCCGTCTTCAGAGTTCTTGTCGCAGATGTTCAGCAGCGAAGATGACACAGAAGAACAGGATGGAGCGAGCACTTACGAAGATATTCGGAAGTTGGTGGTCAAAGCTCGTTTTATGGTGAGTGAAACTAAACAAGAATTAAGTGATTTTGAATGTGCGTGACGGCTTTTTTTTTAAAGGTACTCGTATATGCGCGAGGATTTGCTGATGTTCCACTCATCTGCGTATATGCACTGCTGTCAAATATTACCTTATTTAGTTGGGGCCATCACCTGGGATGACGATTGCTATAATTATCATCCCAGATAATTTTTCTGGAAACGCGGGATATTCGGTTTCCTCAACTCAAAAACCCTGAACTTGAATTTTACGATGATCCCTCAAAATTCTAAACAAAGATGCTCAACCGTAATTGTGATTGGAACAATAAAACAACTGAATTAGTGTACATTAGAAAATTTCAGAAACTTGAAAATTTGTCATAATCAGATTTGAACAGAAATGAACCTTTAACCCTTGGATGGCAAAGGGTTCCTTTGCATTGTGCGGCAAAGTTGGGATTTTGTCAGGTGGTCTCGCATTTCAGTTTTCTTGAAGGCCTCAAAAGCCAAGCCAGGTCACCTATGGCAAAGTTGGACTTTGTCCAAATAAAAGGTGCTGCTAATAATTCCCAAAGTTGGACTTTTTCCGCTAATCTTTGTCTGCCTCTAAATAAGAATCCTCCAACTGGCACCCAGAATAAAAGGTAGCAAATCTGAGAAGAATGCAACTAATCCAGAGAGAGGCTAAAAAAGGCTCAGCCTTGGTGATGCATTTTTTTTTTTTTTTGAGCAAAATTTTGCTGTGGATTTTAAAAAATACACTCGGATTTTGCCAGACTTTGCCCTGTGTGAACTGTTACCATTTTTTTTAACCTGTCCTCACAGACACAAAATTTTGCAGAAACAATCCAACTTCACCACCCAAGGGTTACAAGGCAGAAATGTCCCTTCACCAAACTCAAAAACTGAACTTGAATTCTGTAATGATCCCTCTGAATTCTACTTCAAGATGCTCAACCGTAATTGTGATTGCAACAAGATAAAAATTGCAATTCATCATCAAAAGGTTGAAACTTGAAAATTTGCCATAATCAGATTTGAACAGACGTGACCCTTTAGAATTTCTGCTCAGATCAATGAAAAATCTTGTTGTGCATTATGCAGGTACATATATATATCCATTTGTTGAAAAAAGTTTTCTCCAGTGAGGGAAATTTTTTCAATGATATTACCATTTGCAGTAAACCTTGGTAGAATTAGCCACTTCATTGGGAGCAAGCAGTAAAATATCGCTTTATTATAAAAGAAATATTTATGAGTGAATGAATGAACAGAAAGCTTCATTTTCCACTTTTCAGCATTCACAAAGTTCAATCAACATTCCCACATCCAAATCCCCTCCCCACCCAACCCAAATCCATTCAATCACTTCAGAATGGGAAACACAGAAAAAAACTGCACATGGATACCAAAATAAAAGAAAATACATTCCACAATGTACAACTGCACAACTGATGGGTATGTGTACACCCCCTCCTTCCACTGACATTGAAAACAAAATATCAGTAACAAGAATTGCAGCATAAGCAAGAATTATAGCAATTGCAGCAGTTGTCAAACCCAATTTAAAGCACACGGTTTTCAGCCTGTTTCCAGATAAGGTTCAAATAAATGAACAATGTAGAGAGAATCTTTGACAAGAAATCATATAAGACCAATAGTTTATCTTGAAGATAATTTTATGAAGATATGTTTATGAAAAACTCAAATCACCTTGTGGCTATTGGAGAGGTACTCAAAACACAAATTTCACATTAGGCACAAATTTGCTATAACAAGATCCATTAATTCACTGTAACGAGATTCCACTGTTTTAGGAACGTGGTGCCAGGGATGCGCAACCACCAACAACTGCCGAGCTGGCCATGAAGAAAGAAACCGCCTTAATCTGCAGCCTGTTGCGCCGCAGGGCAACACCACTGTCTGTCCACGAGCTCGGGAACTCCAAATTCGGCGGCAAAACCACTTACGAATGGTGCCAGCACCACGTGGGCTCCAGAGACTGCGCCACAGAGATCAAGTCCTTCATCCAGGCGGAACTCACTGCTGCTCTGGACTCTGGCAATGCCAAGAGCCTGGCTGCCACTCTGACAAGCATGAGTTCTTTGGCATTTGATGTGAGACTGCCTGATGGTGCCAATGTGGTCCAGGCTGTGCTCAGTCCAGACTATCCGTTTCCCCAAGTGAGAAAGACCATTTTGAGGGTGTTTGAGGAGACCACTGCGACGTCTGTGGGGCGACAGGCCCAGGTTCTGAACTCCCAGTACTCTGGTGCAGGGTCTGTTGGTGACTCCACTGGAAATTCAGCATTCAAAGACTTGGTATATACAATACAGTACTCTCTTATAATAGCTTCTTCTTATGATGACCCCATCTGCAGCAGGGTCTGGATTATTTTTGCAGCCAAAATTAGCTCACTCAACACTTTTGAATAAAATATAGGGTACAATGGGGTACCTTTCAATTTGACTTCCCACAATTTGACCATTCCACTATATGATGGTTATACAGTGAGACCCCAAGATGCGGATGTAATTGGTGCATCAAGAGTGTCCCCAAGTTGGAATGTCCCTAGGTTGAGTCTTGTTTTCCCTTAGACTTACATTATATAATTTTTAATTGGTGTTTTGTGGAATAAATTTTCTTCAGAATTCCCTGAAAAAAATTGTTTGCCACATGCATATGAATTAGTGAATACATTTTCAACTCAATAAGAACATTTGGAGCATTGAATAGTGTATCTTTGTACTGTACGCTGAAATTTTGGCATCTGCAAAAATAATATTCAAGTGAAAAAAGTAGAAGTCCCTCTATGCTGGAGGTAATTTTTTAATTAGCTAAATGGATGGTAATTTGGTGAGAGAAATGCCCAAGAACTTTTCTTACGTCAATTTTAGGGTTGGAAATTTCTGTTTCTTGTAATTTGGCCTGAAATTTATTTGCAATTCTATCACAAAATGTCCCTATGTCAAGTCAGTGTCCCCATGTCAGGCCATTTTTATTAATTTTTTCTGGGAAAATAAGTGCCCCTATGTCAAATTGTCCACAGGTTGAGGCGTCCGCATGTGGGGGTCTCACTGTATTTTCTGGGGGGTAAACTTGCAATTTAACCTATGATCTGCAGTTTGTCCCAGCAGAGGTGGGCAAAAACATCAAATACAATGTTGAAAACACTGCATTTAATGTTACTTCACAATTAAGTGTAACTGCTTTGCAATTCAACTCTAGTCCAGCAACATAGGTTAAGGTCAAATTCTGGGACACCAGCTGTACCATTTTTACTCAATTACCAGGAGTCTTGAAGTGAGATGCATGCCCAACTTTTTTTTGCTCAGAACTTGTCCATCAGAAACTTATCCCTGTGTATTTTGCGCACCCAAGTTTTTGCTGCTTTAAAGTATATTGAGAACCTGAGATGCTGACTTAATTGGTGTTTGGACCTTGTCCCAGTGTTGGAACATCTACAAGTTTGATCTGGTTTTTCCATAGAGTTTGATGGGAACTCATTCAATTGCTTCTCCAGTTTATGAAAAAACTGTGGATAAATCCCCTGAAATTCAAATAAAAATGTGTTACTCAACTTGAAGATACAACATTTCTTTGAGTAATTTTTAAGTCATTAGCAATTGAAATTTTTAATTTTACAGGAGGATATCTGAGGAAATTTAATTTTTTCCTCATCTATAATCATTCTCGAAAATATTTTTCAATCCATAATTCATCGGAGGAAAGATCATCCCATCATATTGTACTACTGTATATGATGGCGTAAGAAAAATGTGCATCATTCCGCAGGTTCGGATAACCACTCTGAAGGACGTGGTGAACATCGCCGACGAGTATTTCGCAGAAAAGTTTCTGCAAAACTCTCTGCAACTTCGCTTCGCTTGCTGCCAAGTACGGATAGACGTGGACGCCGACGGCTTTGCCCACGACTCAACCCTGGTCAACCTCAGAACCAAATATTTCTCCCACCTCAAAGAACCCGCAGCAACACTACCCTCAAAAAATCAATCCCAACCAGAAAAATCGATACCGTTTTCATCAGGAGGAACAACATCGTGTTGCTTCCCACTTACTAAGCATATTCCAGACAAAGCGACGGAGAAAAAGCAGACAAAGAAAGGAAAATACACTGCACCCGGGTCCGGAGGATACAAGCTACTCCAGACCCTTTCAGAAAGCCTCAGGGGCAAGCCAGACTTCACCAGGAAGTCCTTGTTGTCGCATCCGATGATGTCGCTGTGGATGAGACACGCCTGGGAAGATAAATTTGCGGGCAAGTTCAGAAGGTTCCTGGTAGTCTATGGGCTTTNCCCAGCACAAGGCCAAATACCAGCAGTATGTTTGTAAGTTGAGCATATAAAGGGATTCCTCACCTGTAGTGGTCATCAGTGATTCTCTGAATGTCAAAGCACCATCACTTGCTGACTTCTGCAAAATCTGCAGTTCACCTTGCTGATCCAATGGCTGGTGCACTTCAGATCATAAAAAATCAGAAGGGTGGTGAAAAGTTATACTAGAATGGCTATTTATTCATGGCTGAGAACACAAATGCCAGTACTAGGTGCTGGAAATGTGCTAATGAAGAAGGGGATGAGATAAGAGGGTCACATTGAGAAGAAAATGACATTGAGGAAGAGGCAGCAGAAGGCAATTTTGAAGATTATTATTCAACAGTCATTTTGAGGACTAATGAAACCATCAAGCAGTGCTTCTCAGGGCCACCAAACACTGTTATGAAACTTGCATCCAATTAAAAAAAAAAAGTGGGGGGGGCTTTTAGCAGGAGGGCTTTTGATTGGGTACCCATTTGGCACACGGTTCACGGTTTTCTTAGTCAATGCAAACCCTTCTACAGTGCACTTTAGCCAATTTTTCTCTTCCTGGTTGCAATGGGATTTTGCTGCAGCAAAATTTGGTCAAAATCACAAGACTCTGTCAAGTATTCAATTGTACAATGAGACCCCAGTATGCACTATGCAGACACCCGAAAATATGTAAAATTTGATTTGGAAACACTTAAAAACCAAAAAATCGGGCCTGACATCTGGACATTGGCTCAATAGTTAGGGACACTTTTATGACATTTCCCCCAAAAATTGAAACGTTTTATTTTTTATTGTGATATCTTATGAAGAAATCAAACTACAGTACTGTACAGTATTTGTATTCACAAATATTTCTTTATAAATTTCCTCTAATTCATGATCAAAAGCAAGCTGATTTTGTGCTTCTTTTTTCAGAGTTTTTTTTTTCTATCATCTGTGAATTTCTAGCAAGAATTATTCTTCCTGTTTGCTTCTTGATCTCCTTTTGATACCAAAAGATCAGATTCTGTGTGGTTTTGTTCTGTACTGTTGTTTTCTACAATAACTTGCAGTCAACAAAAACAATTTCTTTTTATCTTTGAGGACTCATTTCTGATTTTTGACAAAAAGTAGGACCAATTATATACATGTAGCATTGAAGTCTAAAGAAAAATTAGACTTGACTCAGGGATATTCCAACATCAGGACACTCTTGAATCTTGATGCACCAATTACATCAGCATCTGGGGCTCTCACTGTTTAACTGTATCTCACAAAGTCAAATTACCCATCCATATTTCTTTACTGAAATAACATATAATGACACATTTTGATAAATTTATTGCCATTCATCTTCTTGGTCTATGGTGGTTGATGATCGCAAATAAAATGTTCATCCTGCAAATTTTCTTTTTCTGTTAATGACGCATTCATTGAAAAAAGGTTGTGGGGTGACTCTTTCTTGATGGGCATGCTTTTTGAATGCTAAAATGTGCATGAGCTTGAGAAAATTCGAACTTCCGTTCTTTGTTCCGCTTTTTTAAATTACGTGTGAGGTCAAAGAAAAAGAAATTCATGCATTAAAAACCAAAAGAACTCAGCTCTTTAGCAGTGCTATAACTTAACTATTGTTGCTGTACTTTAAATTCCTATTTTACATGCAATATAACTCTCTGAAGACGAAGGAACAAAATAATCACTGTTCGAAATTCCTTCTCCACAAAAATCGAGCAAAGCAAAATGAGTTCCTAGGAAATTTTTGAAAACAAAACAAAAATTTGAGGAGATTTTTCAAGAATGTGGCAAAATTCAGAAAAAAATAAGTGTTGGTTCACATACCCATGAATGTTTTCAATAGCAACTTTTTTTCATTCTCAATTTTGTGAGCAGCTGGCTGGCAGGCAAGGAACTGTACGTGGCGTACTTTCCAGTCTTTGTAACGAGCTGCTTGTTTGGCTTGTGGGAGCTGGAGCAGGCCCTGTCCACGGGCAGTTTGTATTGGACGGAGGTGGAAAATTTCTTCGACGTGACTGTTGTGCTGTTGACGATTTGCTTGGGCTGTCCAGGCTTCCGGAACTCGTCCATAGGTGAGGCTAGCATGGCTTCAGGTGAAATTCAAAACCATGCCGTACTTGTACCTCAAATATAATTTTTTTCGTTTTTTCAATTTTTTTCGATTAAAAAATATCACAACAAATGAAGGAGAAAAAAATAACTTGATGCGTATATGTATGGCTTGTAGATTTGCTCAAGTACCACATGCACCTTTTTTCAAAATTAAGAAGAAAGATCGTTTTAATCACACCAGAATTATAATTTGGACATGTATTCCGCCTGAATTTGGTTACTTCTAAATTTTTTGCGTGAAAAAAATGTCTTATTAAAATCGGGTACATGAAACACAAATAAACGTAACATTTTCAGGTTTTTTTCTCACCTAAATGATTTTATTCCCGCTGTCATATAGGTGGGAATAAAATCTAAAAAATTTTCCAGTTTAGGTATATTTGTCATACTTGATTATAATGATAAATGTTTGACCAATTTTGACAGGAACATTTTTTAAACAAAAACAGTTAAAAATAATTTGAGTTTAGGTGGAATACATGTCAAAAGTCAAATTCTGATGCCTCTCATTTTTGACATGAAGCAGTTTTTGAATCACTAAACATGAAGTGCAAAGTCTTACTCGGGGAAGATGGGTTTTACAAAAGTCTCAGGCTGAAAAATCTTAGAGCTCCTCTTACCCCACTGCTCTTGATGGTAATTATCACGGACCACAGAGGTCACCCAAACGCACAACGACCCAACACACGTCCACATCTTCAAACACACTTCCTTTTCTGCCAACTACAAAAAACCAGTCAACAATAACCTAATTTCACAATAGTCAAAATTCGCGAAACTCCACAAGACTTCATTTTGCTACAAGACTTCGTACTGTGAACTCAGTTTGGAATCTAAAAGTGAAAGGAACTCAATTTTACATATGTGAAAATACAAACCATTTGAGGAGACCTAGTCTTGGCCGCAAAAGGCCTATTGTGACTTGCATTTATTTGTGATTCAATTCTTTGTCAAGACCAAAGGGTCTCTGCCAGTAATCAAGTAAATATAGTAATCTATGCACAGACCAGATCACACCTAATATATTACTGTAATTTAACTAATTTGGAGCTACAATGGTGGGGAGTTGCAAATGACTTTTTAGACCAGCAGTGGTTAGAGTGTTGAAGGAAACTCACACAAAATCCGGACCAGCAACACTAATTGAAAAATAGGCCCCATGCAGTGTATTAAGAAATTTCAAACTATTTTTGAATCCGCATTTAAAAATTTCTAAATGGATTAAAATTGCTCCAAAAAATATTTTTTCTGCACAATAAAATTCTCTCTCAAAACCAATCAATTCATTCGAAACTGTATACCATTGAGCGATGTCGTGGTTATAAATTTTACAGGTGTTCTCAGGGTAACCCAGCGAGCCATGCTCCCATTCCTACCGCTCGTGGCGTCTCTGTCATTGATGAAAGCATGCGGCGCCGCAGGCGGTGGCGCCGGCAAGGCCGTCATGATGTTCCTGGGTACCGTGTCCAGGTTCACCGGGTTACTGCTGTTGTTGGTACCCGTGGGTGGCTTCCTCCTGTCGCTGGTCGCCCTCCTGGCCGACATGCGCTTGCTCTATCAGTTGCCTCTCACTGTCCTGAGCTCTGTGTCCCTCATGCTGGGCAACTACGAGCCAGGAACATTCGTCAGTAAGTTTTTTTTTTTTAGTCAATGCCCATGCGATTTTCATCAGACCAAAGATTATTGTATAATATTGTCATGTTCATAATAACACAGCAATGCTCCAGCATCTGGCCACAACCAGATGAGAAACCCAATTTATTTCAAGGCCCCTGCTGAGCCTAGCCAAAATCCCATTTTTGCAAGACTCACTGAGACTCACTCAAGGACAAATAAGCAGTCATCAATTCTTTGATTTTGCGTGAATTTGCCAATCCTGAGCCAGGAAGAAATCACATGATTTCATCCTGACCCAGTCTGAGCACCTGTGTATAAAAGCCTTCATTCCTCTTCAAGAGGAGAAGTGAGAATCTTCTGTTGAAGGGCCTTTTAACTTAAATTACAGTACCTTATTCATTCTTCTGAGTTAACCAGTCAATCTTACAATTGACTCTGCCATTTTAAACAACCATTTCATTAATAGCCAAATGACAATCTGGGCAATGAGAATGAACTCCTCTGAAAAGAGTTTTGAGTTCTTCTTCAAAACCTCATTACAATGGCTGCACAATTCAGTTCCTTTGTCTGGGATCCAGGGGTTAGCTCCAGGTCTTCCAATTGGTAATTCTGCCATTTTCATCAACAGCTGCCTTCACAGCCGCTGCATTGGCTGTTGATGGAAACTGATTTTCATCAAAAGCCTCCTTCACAGCTGTCACATTGGATGTGAAGGCAGCTGTTGATGAAAATGGCAGTATTACCTTCAAGGAAGTAACCCTTGGAATCAATGCCACATTGATTTCAAAAATTCTGAGGGGAAAGCTGGGCTACAAAAACAAAATCTGCAGGAAGGGCACCTCATCTTTTGAATGGAGAGCAAAACTCTGCCAGGGTGAATTTTGCAAAACATTCCAAAAATTTATCAAACAGGGCTGTTTTTTGTGTGCCAAATATGTTTTCCCCTAAAGAATAATTTTTTCAGCCCAATTATACGCCATTTTAATTTATATTCCAAGAACTTTTGTTATACCCTTTGTGATATATATTTCATCAGCCCCATATGTCTGTCCAATATTCTTTCAGTTATACACTACTGAACTGTATTTATAGAAATAATTTGAATGCTGTTTGTAGTCCATGTCTTGGAAGAAGTTAAGGTCTGCGGCGCGTGGCAGTAATTAAATATTATACTGCTGTATAATCCTCTCCCACATCCCAAAAATGGGCCCTTTGCTTCTTAGAGCCCAGCACCAAAGAACCAGTCCCAAAGTACAACAATGCTGTGCATCATCTTTGATTCTATTAAAATCAGCCAATAATCTGAGGCCAATATTCAGGCCCCTATCAGGAGAAAAACTTTATTTTTTTTATCTCTGCCTTCTCCAATTCAGCAGATCTTCTCATCCCACTGCCAATTCTCAAACCAATTAGAGCTTGAAACTTTGCATTGATTTTTCCTGAAATACTTTGTGTGTGTGATTACTATTGCGTGTGCTTCAAGATTCACTGAATTGCTTCATTCTGTGTTGGGACTTTAATAAATCAAATGCTTTTTTGGAGCCTCTAACCCTTGTGCAGCAAGTTGGGATATATTTGCAAAATTTGGTGTCACTGAGAACTGGGAATTTTAGAAATGCAACTTTTGTACAAAGGCCCGAGTTGGGAAAAAGTCTGACACTTTTTTCTAATCCAGCAGAAAATTTTGGATGAAAAATTGAAAAAATCCCCCACTGGGTAGCGTTTTTCCTGCATTCCTGGTATAGGATCAGCATTGAAGATTCCTGAAAACATAAGAGAATTTGTCTCCCGGATTTCTCCCGACTTAGGCCTTCTCAACCTGGTGGAGCATTTCAGTTTGACCCAGGGTTGCTGAAATGCTCCACCCCCCAAAAATATCCCCACTTTGCCTCACCATGGAAATGAACCCTCCGCCGTCCGAGGGATAAAGAGGCTCCCAGCCCCTCCCAGGCAGATTGTTGTGGTTGTAACTCATACATTTCATCCTCTTTTCCTGGTTGAGATACATCAGTCGCTAACAGAACTTACAGAAGTTATATGGAATCTGCGCCAAAGAACCACAGGTCCATCAGACAAAGGCGCCTCCGTTGATGATTACTCTACAAGTATATACAGGAATGATTCTTCCCGCCTTTTCTTTTTCACACCCGCAGATCCCAATGACCCCGCGGACCCGATATCCATCAGTGGACCCATCTTGGCAATGGGCTCCGTGATCGTGCTGAACCTCATCATCGGCAACTTGCTCATCGGCATCGCCATAAGCGTATCGCGAGAGTTGGAAGAAGATGCCGAGGCTCTGCGCAACGAACGCAGACTCAACTTCATGCTGCAAGCCAGTACGCCTTCGGGTGCCTGGAGAGCATTGCCAGCATTTGCCAAATGGCTCATCATAGGACGTGCTGTGCCACAAGCGGATCTTTGCCCCAACCACTTTGATATCCGGGTCACGCGAACGTCGACTCGGGGCCTCGCCAATAAAACGTCGGCTTCTGATGGAAGTTCACCACCATCATGTGTTGATCAGCAAGGAATGATGAAAGATTCAGACTCGGACAAACCGCGGGATCGGAAGACCTTCGACATGTCCAGCGCGGATTTCCAGACTTTCGTGGCGGAGTACGAACAAAGAACTGCTCGTGTTGAAGCGTCACCGACATCAGCAGGATCTCAAGAGTGAATCTCACAGATGATGATGATGATGAGGATGTTTTCGTGATTCAAATGCAATTTGAAGTTTGTGTTGAAGTTATGTGGATGACGCGAGAGGAATCATTAAATGTTGTCGGTTGAAATTCATTCTACTCGGTGTACGCCTTAATTATGATATAGGTGTGTAACAAGCATTCTATGACAAAAATGATGAAGAAAGCATGTCCTTTTGAACGCAGCATGGAGTTTGTTAAAGGGCCCAGCTTGCCATTTATTTCTGAATACAGCTCTGGAGCAGCTTAGTGGAAGGATGAGATACCTTACAACAAAAAATTTTAAAGCTCTCCTTTAATTGGTTCGTGTAAAAAGTCTGTGAACCTTATTGGGACCATCAAAATACTGTACAGTGGTGCCTTGCCTAGTAAATACAGTTCATTCCAGGACTGTGTTTGCTAGGCAGAATGTGAGGTGGGTCATGTTTTTCTTCAAGTAGTAATGTGAAACCCATTCATTGGTTCCTGAAAAAAAAATCTGCCAGAAAAATTTAACAATTTCTGACTCACAGATCCCTGAAAAATTTGCTAGTTAATTCAAATACTTTTCCTTATTAAATTTCCCCACTCTCTTTCAAAAATAACCCAAAAATGTACTGTATAGTAATTTTACTTTATGCTCAAGTGACATCTAGGAAAAGTGTTCAGTAATTATTGAGTACGGATTCTTGTGGATGTCACTTCTGCTTCTACTGCATGAGGTACATAGTGAAGGTGAGTCCCATCTTGAAAACTACACATTCTAAACCCTTTCATCATTTTATTGAAACAGGGTAGGGAAAAGCTATAATAATGTTGCTTTATGCATTTTTTAGGAGAGTGGAAAAAAATTGGGGGCTTTAAACCCTTTCCTTCAAGTTCAGTATCCTGTCAACAACTAATTTAGGAATAAATTTGAGGCATACCATAATACCATTCACAATTTCTGGCAATTCTTCTTTCTCTCCTTTGACAGAAAGGCTTCAGAAATAACTGTTTTTGTTGAGGGAAAGAAACAACATTATATTAAAATTTTTTACATTTAAAATATTAATTTAAGGGCAGGCCAGCAAACGTTTGCTAGGCAAGTCATTTTTTAGATTTTTTTGGGGTTTGTTGGGTGGTCTGTTTGTTAGGTGATGCATTTGCTAGGCAAGGCATCAGCACTGTTCACTACTTTTAAGGGACTTGAAGAAGCTTCTATTTTGTATTTTCTCATTGCTGCAGCTCAATTTGCTTCCACCCTATTCTGAGTGAAGCATTAGTTCACTTTTTGTTGGTCCACCCTTCTTATGCACCATT
>CAJPEX010002976.1:3178-24603 GCA_905338405.1 Notodromas monacha
AGAGAGAGAGAGGCTAAAAGTAGGAAAATTATATTACCTCATTCCAAGCGAATTTTACATGATTTTTCTTGTCCGGAATCGAAGCATTTTTTTAATGTCTTTCCACCTCTTTTTTACCCCAATAAAAGCTGTGTGGATCAGTCGAATCTTTTCTTGACATATACCAGACCATTTCTTCGTGTACCCACTTTTGACGATCCAACTGACTGCGCTTTGAGGAACAGTATTATTTTTCTTGTGGATATCAACCGCAAAACCGTGGGAAATATGCATGAAAAATTGCTCGCTGAACTTGAACAAACAAAAGCGGATTGACATCGGCAGGCAGAAATCGCCGCGAAACGGAACTATAAAAATAATAGCTACTGCACTTCCGCACCTGAGAAGAATGTTCAAAGAGGGTGTTGGTCATGATTGTTCTTATTTTCCGAAAAAAAACAGCACACAAGCAGTTGGCGAGCAAAATACATTAATTTTGATGATGATTCTCAACTTAACTTTTTGAAAATCAGATACAGAAAGAAAATATTTGAGCTGTCCTTCAATCGCGAAAAATCAGAGAATAATTCGATCATGGACAAAACTATATACGTACTGAATTGAAAATCACACGGGATTCTTTCAAAGCCGCTTAACTTTTTTTTTGAAAGACTGAGATCCATTATTGAACAGAATACAGATGAAAATTAGATTTAGAATTTTTGGTACTTTTCTTCAATTTTTGAATTTGTAGCGTAGAACAATGAAGATTTTTCTTTGAATGAGAAAACGAATTCGTTGAGAGCACCTTTGAAAATAAATAAACTCCAACCCCCCGGGAGTCTCGTTCTTTTTTCTCAGAAAATAAAATATTGATTCACGATGAGCGCTCATTGAAAAACAAAATTAAACATGCCTGAAATTCATTAATATTTACTGGTACTGTACTCGGGATAATCCTCTTTAGTCCTAATTCAATGATTTTTTCTGGTCGTATAAGAACATTATTTCACAGCCAATATCCTCATTAACTCCTGATGATCAGAAAGGACTAAAACTTGACATTTCAGCCCTGGAAATGATTAATTAGCACTTGGTTTTTGCATTTCCCATATCTCAAAAATTCGTCATGTCCTGATTATGTGCAATGAAAAATAATTATACACATGTTTCAAGATACATCCCCTGGAAAAGTGTAAAACCGAAGAAAATCATCGTTGCGAAATTCTTTCGGCCGATAACGATTCAATTCCATATTGTCGGAAGCATTTTGAAAATATTTTACGGAAGTGATTGCAATATTTAACTCATGAATTATTAAATACATTCAAATTCACGCAAACAAATTATTAACATCATGAATTTGCAGCTCAAAAAAAGCTAAAGTAATTTTTTCGTCACGAATATTGCTCACATGATTAAAAATCGTCATTAAACGTCGCAAAGTAGCTAATACAGTATATACTTCAGAAATTTATGGAATTTCACCTCGCGAACCCAAGTTGTGTAGGAAATAACAGAAGATCAGATTTTAAAAAGGAGTTCAATGCAAAAAAATGTCTGCCAAAAATGAATCGGACGCAGATATCCCCCAGTTTATCTACTGGAAATTAGCTACATCATATCAAAATTGCATGCACTTTTCGCCCACGCCATTTCGCGACGTTTATATCATGCCAATTCTCGTGACAACTCACATACCTCCTCATATTGATTCATGTACCCAATGGCCGCATTCTTCTCTCAACAATTGCCCACATTCCAATGCAGCTTTGAATAGTGCACTACAAACAACTGCTCAATTTCAGAATGCTGCCTATTTTCATACCAACATAAAATCGTGGCGTTCCACAGAATTTTTCAGCTTTCATCAACAGCGTTTTGAAACGACGAAAAGTGGCTGGAATATTCCCGTGAATTTCGTTCATGCACCATGTCTTGTGATCGCAGCTTTAAAATTTTAAAAAATACAGAACAGAAAAAGGACTCAATATCTTCATATATTAGCATCAATGAAAACAATTCGGCGCTCATTACCGTGTTCAAACTATGACCAACTCTGATCAATGTCAGAAAAAATTTAGAACAAAGACAAATAAAAAAACGTACAGTATGCTGATTCATCGGAATAGTTCCAATATCTGATTTTATCATTTTTATTGTAACAGTTTCAAAAAGCAGCGACGAAAAAATAAGACACTGACCCCCTGAAAAACTTCCTTGATTTCATTATTGACGTCATTTTTACGGTGTTCTGCATAAAAAATGCAGTCGCTCAAATGAGAATGTTCAAATTTTAATCAACAATGCATTCACAAGAACACTACCACACCCGTAAAAATCAAAACCAAGCCAGCCGAAATACAGGTTTTTCAACCAAAACTATACCAGGGAAGCTGCTAAGAATTCTCAAAAATCGCAGAAATGCTTTGCATCTGCTGTGGAATGCTTTGGAAGATTTACTACGACGACTGACCTCAAAAGAATCAATACATACGCGTTGAGCAAAGTTTTAAACTTCTCATCATCATTTTGCCAAAGAACGTTGGTTCCGGATAGTTTCAACAACCCTAAATACAGTGGAGGAGGAGGATAATGAAACACGACGGATAGAAGTAAAATCATCGCAGAGATTAAAAAAAAAAAAAAAAAAAAACCATAGCCCAATATAGTCAGCAATACCTATACAGNAGTGCACTACAAACAACTGCTCAATTTCAGAATGCTGCCTATTTTCATACCAACATAAAATCGTGGCGTTCCACAGAATTTTTCAGCTTTCATCAACAGCGTTTTGAAACGACGAAAAGTGGCTGGAATATTCCCGTGAATTTCGTTCATGCACCATGTCTTGTGATCGCAGCTTTAAAATTTTAAAAAATACAGAACAGAAAAAGGACTCAATATCTTCATATATTAGCATCAATGAAAACAATTCGGCGCTCATTACCGTGTTCAAACTATGACCAACTCTGATCAATGTCAGAAAAAATTTAGAACAAAGACAAATAAAAAAACGTACAGTATGCTGATTCATCGGAATAGTTCCAATATCTGATTTTATCATTTTTATTGTAACAGTTTCAAAAAGCAGCGACGAAAAAATAAGACACTGACCCCCTGAAAAACTTCCTTGATTTCATTATTGACGTCATTTTTACGGTGTTCTGCATAAAAAATGCAGTCGCTCAAATGAGAATGTTCAAATTTTAATCAACAATGCATTCACAAGAACACTACCACACCCGTAAAAATCAAAACCAAGCCAGCCGAAATACAGGTTTTTCAACCAAAACTATACCAGGGAAGCTGCTAAGAATTCTCAAAAATCGCAGAAATGCTTTGCATCTGCTGTGGAATGCTTTGGAAGATTTACTACGACGACTGACCTCAAAAGAATCAATACATACGCGTTGAGCAAAGTTTTAAACTTCTCATCATCATTTTGCCAAAGAACGTTGGTTCCGGATAGTTTCAACAACCCTAAATACAGTGGAGGAGGAGGATAATGAAACACGACGGATGATAGAAGTAAAATCATCGCAGAGATTAAAAAAAAAAAAAAACGATAGCCCAATATAGTCAGCAATACCTATACAGTATACGGATACTACTCAAAAATATGTTAAAATCCTGCAAAAGCCTGTGGCACATTTTCGCCCCAAGATGCCGACTAAATTGCTACTGTACTTGAACCTTATATTGTCCCAATGGTAGAACGTCTGTGCATCATGCTGGATCACATTTTTCCGGAGCCTTCAATAGCGATACATTTATTTGGAAATATAAAAAATAATGTCAATGTATGTGATATAAAATGTGAAGAGAACCGTTTGGGATCCAAAACAATGCATTATAGAGGGCAAATCGTTACGCATTAGACAAAATCGTTGTCGAGCAAAATAGAGAGAGAGAGAGAGAGATTCCACAAGTAAAGTGGGAAGTCTAGGAACCCACACACGAAAAGGGCCAGGAATTCAGTCCTCCTGACCCGGATCGGCCGCGGCGCCGGATTCAGGCGAAAATGAAGGGCCTGCTGGAAAAATAAGGACCGTCGCCGGGATGATGAGAACGGCCGGGCGTAAAAACCCCGTTGATGGGCCGAGAAAATCCCCGGCAGTGGGCCGAAAATCGACGACCGCCCTGAGCCGATCTAATGAACCCGGAGCTCCGTTAGGCGCCGGTTCTGCCGCCGCTGCTGCTGCTGCTGCTGCTGGTCGCCGCCACGCGCCTGTTCTCATTGTTTCTCGCTCCCAGCGAGGGCCGCCTCGTCTCGTCACGCGATTTCCCCACAATGAGACGACCCAGCAGCAAGCAAGCAGGCATCATACAGACGCAACAAACCCGCCGATCTTACCCATGGCATCGTCCGTCTGATGATGATGGTTCCCATGCAGCAGCAGCAGCACCCACTTTCCACAAAACCCGGGCTTCTCGGGTCCATAAATCCATGAAATGGAAAGCCAATGGCTAAAAAACGGGGTGCACGGACACCTTTTTCAAATGGCTGAACAGCAGGTATGATATTATCACAAAATTTGCCACCGAAAAAAATTAAACTGAAGGGAACACAAATTTTGCTTTTTGAAAATTGAACTAAAGCTGGAGGAATATTTTTCGGAAACTCTGCACAATCGTTTCAATAGGGCTCCAGCAGAACTCCAGTAAGCTGATATGAAAAATAAAAACTGCCAAGTATGAAAAAGAAATTTTCGTAAATTATTGAAATTATTCCGGAGCATCCACGGTCTCCATTTTTTTCTGATGCATTGAATTCCAAATTCCTCTAAAATGCAACTGAAAATATTTTGAAGACCTTCAAGAATTCTAGACGATCGAAACGCGAACGTTTGAAGAGCATTTAACATTTTGCTGTATCATAGGATAATATGAATGAGTGTTTATTCTCGATTTTGCACGAATATTCGGCCAGAAACGACGTTAAAATGTCCTACATTTTAAATTGCATGTTCTAGGGTTTTGCAAAGGTAATTAAAATTCATTAGGGCTGCTGGGGTATCCATCGAACTGAGCGGTTTTATCCCTCTCCTCATTTTATGCGGTAAGACCCGGAAATTTAAATGACAACCTCTTACGTTTTACGATGTTGCTTATTCCAGTATTGCAGGCATGGAAGGCAATTAAAAGTGATAATGAAGTACTGTGAAGTACCTGAACACGACTATTTCTTCGTTTTTCTGTCCTTAATTTCTGGCGAGATTCAATTTTTTTTCCCTTCGTGGAATTCATTTTCACGAAATATCTTTGGGAAAATGTGTGAAGAAAAGACATCTTTTGGTGATCTGACATCAGTGATTTCTTTTCGTTTTCTTTACACGAACCCAGAAAATTTCGGAGGTTTTCAGGGACCCCGTCTAGACTTCCGTCAAAATGGATATTGAAATTTTAGAATCTTGTTCCAATCATAGATCAGGAATCGCCGTTCTATAGAGCATAGATCATTGGTAAAAAAAAAAGTGTAATTATGATGATCACATTGAAAAAGAAAAGGTTCCACTCACCACGTCGGCTTGGGATGTGCCAGTCGATTGATTGAATCTGGAAAGAAGAAAGAAACTGAATTAATATTTCCCTACAAATGAATATCCTGTCAATTTCACGAGAATTCGTCATATACAGTATGAGTATCGAAACAAAGTCAGGCTCTTTGAAGACGTTCTGCGAAGCGATTTTTTGCAAAATACTTACTCTTCCGCTCAAGCAATTTAAAATTTCATTTACGGTCTAGCGAATATTTTGAGCACAAGCCTCACATATTTTTTTTTTACAATTTTGTTTGTTTTAATACTCCAGACGAAAACGCTTCCTGGATGAGCAGTTCTGAAATATGCTTTATTTGACTGACGCAGATTGCATCTTACCAACACCGTAGGAAATAATGTAGGGCATATTTTCTGGGATAAACACGCGCATACACTATTTTCGCATGCACGACGCGCAATTTTTCTGCAAACTCAAGCTGGCAGAAACGTGGGGTGTGTAATATTACGTGCATGGGTTTAATTTATTCATGTGAAAGAATTTTCAAACCAGGGGCGTAAGCCATAAGAGAGTGTGTCTGAGTGAATACAGTTGAATCTTGCCCAAAAAATCTCTTAATATAATAAACAATTGATTACAATAACAAAATCATTTTCTAGCTTCTAATTTTCATTAAAATTTTTCTGCAGGATTATAAAAAAACCCAGGACTTTTTCCTGACTCAGGCGTTCGTGGGAAAGTAGGTTTTTTCAATTCCCAGTGCCCAGTGGAACAAATTTTTGCGAAAATACCCCGACTTCGCCGCGCAAGGGTTAAAGGGACTTTTCGTGTTACAAGCCCTTATGACACAGCATAATGTCAAGGTGACCTAAAAATGCGAAAACGCCATTTCCTTAATCTCAGGGTCCCCCGGAATCTATTAACTCTGCACAGGATTTAAATTACCATTATACTGAACGGTACTGTACCGGTCCTTGCAATAAAAAAGGATAGATTAAAAAATTGCGTCAAATTTCCGCTTTATTGCATGGAAAGCCTTAAAAAAATACTGTACATTTACTGGCTTTTATGAAGCCGAGAGCCCACCGTGAACATTGCATACGCAGGCGTGAAATTGCAAAACAATCAAACTGTATGCGGAAATCTCAACTTCTGCCACTATAGGATGGAAACCGTTTTGATGCATGACCTGCGTTAATTGACAAGAAAAGTGACCCTTGTCCATTCCTAAGCAAATCAGCCCAGGACTGGTCTGTAATCTCCTTTCTCTGCTCACAGATGGATCATCCGGGTCCTGCTGCTTATTCTCAAGCACGGCTCATGCATCACTTTAATTCCATTCGAGGGGTATCAAGCTGGATCATTTGTCACAAAAAAAAGGACAGGGTTCAGCGAAAAAATCCAAGCCGCGGAGGGAACCCGTGGGTCCCAAGTACTGACTGAGAAGGGGACTTTGAAAGGTACGTATGAGCCTTGATCAGAGGCGAGATTATAGAAATTGGGGATGTGACCGAAGGATATTAATTGAGTTCCACTTGTCTTTCGAATCCCTTAAGCTCGAAGAAAGAACGACTTTATTATTTTTCCTTTTCCAGAGGAACAGTAAAATGTCATTTCCTCACTATAAGAAAAACAAGCGTGTTTTCCCCACAAGTTTCATACTTTGATATTACCGCAACCTATTCAACTTTTTATCAAGAAATTATTCAATAGATCAGAGAAGGTAAGTATCCGTTTGGAAGAACTATACCCTCTTTCCTTAAAAATAGGTTACTGTCAATTAATCTGCTCTTTATTAGCATACTCTAAGTATAGGTAGTCTAAGTTCCCCAATGCAGACCTGCACCTGTCCACAGAAGTTTTTTTTTTCTTTCTGGTCTTCAGTAAGTTTTCTTCATCATAATAAATGTCATCAAAAATAGCGGTGAAGTCTGTTATCTTTACCGGAAAATTTTTAAAAGCATTGGCAGTTGGAATTATCTCATGAAAAATAGAAGTTGGCGTTTTTCATGATAACACTTGACAATGTTTTACCTACAGAATTAAATTATTTTAAATTTTTATTCTGAGAAACCTTTTTTCAATTGTCCATTGTGCAGGGTTGACTGTACCTGCTGCCATGAAGTCTTTCAAACAAAACTTTTTTGAGTCTCCAAAAAGCTTATGGGACAGCTGTTCTGCAGGAAATGTTTTGGAAATTTGCCAGTCCATGGGCCCAAAAAGGTAGGCAAACACTGGTCCAAGATGTGTTTTTGCTCATTTATTTTTCTTGGGCAAATCAGTTCAATTCAGACATATTGCTTGAAGTAGGAAACTGAAAAGTTTCAAATACAGTACAGTATTGCATTTCTTTGATCAATTATTTGCAACTAAGAAGTGTCCTTGCAAAAGGCTCCCTATACTTGCATTGGCTCAATAATAAGCACTTATGAAAATGTAGATTTTTATAGTTCAGTAATTCGGACGATTAACGGGTCGGATTTGTAAAAGCATGTTTTCCGTCTCCTCTCGCTACCTTTCGTTGACAGGTTGAACAGCAAACCAATCGAAAGAAAATCAGTCTCATAAATCCTCAAATACTGTGTGAAAATACACTCACTGAAGCAGTGCGAGTTCTTGCGGGTATAGGAAAAGCAATTTGTGAACTATCATCCGATGTATTTGAGTCAATGATGAACAAATGAGTCCAAAACCATACACATTTTTAAAAAACATGTAAAAAAAAAAAAGAAAATATTTAACTACACGACGAGGGGCTTTTTAGAACCCAGCAAGGCCTGGAGACTATTGTTGATCGGAAATTGCTTCGGAATAATGTCCCAAGGCAGTGTCTGCTATAAGAAGCCCTGCAACCCTGTTTCGGGTTCTCAACTTCTTATATCAAGGGTTTTTTCCTCGCTCATGATGGATGCAACCAAACTGGCTGCTGGGGAAGCAGGGCCCACAGAAGGAAAAACTCGGGCACTGGGCCACCAGGCAGGACACGGGGTTCGGATTAAATTGGGTATTCGGATCGCGCGGGTATTTTTTCTTTCTTTCTATTTTATTTTTTATTTTTGACTTCCTCGTCTACAGTCTACATTCGCCGGGGGATGAGCAATTTCGGATAATCATCCCCCTTGAATTTTCTCCGAGGATAAAAATTCGGCTGCTCATCTCTTTACAGTGAGGAAGAACGGCTCTTCTTCAAGGTGAAGTTACGACCAGCATTTCACTATACGGGCATGACGTGATTACGAATTTTTTCAACGTTCAGAAGATTCCTCGGTTCATGTCTCTCTCCGTCTCGGATTTTTCTCGGCAGATGTTTTGAATATTGCATTCTGTGAGTTAATGTAATCCTTTTCTTTCGTGACCTCGGATGGTTTCGTTGCAATCTCATCTCGAATTGGCTATTTTTTCCCGGAAGCGAGAAATAGTTTGGTAAATCAATCTTCAACCGAGATTTCGCGTATTTTATTTATGAGAATTTGGTAATAAAGTCAGCGTTTACGATGATTGATTTAGACGGCAACAATAAATGAAGACTCAATTTTAAACATATCGAGACCCCCTTTGAAAAAGATTGAAGTCGGAATCACCGCCTTCGAAACTTCTTGAAAAAACGTTTGTTTGCTTTCTCGATTATAGGGATACTTCTTGAATAGAGTACCTTTTTTCGACGGCAACTATTACCAACAAATATTTTGCCTGGGAATAATGGTTTCCAGGGCCTTTTCCTAAATAATTTTTACATTTCCCGGTTATTACACTGAATTTTAAATAAAATCCGAGTCAGACATGAAAACGAAGAGGAATCACGAGGCATCTTTTGTTAAATACGTTTTTCTATATAGGTTTGAAAAAGGTTCTATAATAGTCTCATCGCTGTAAATATGAAATTATTACAATCTGAAATAAATATTTTAATAGCTTCTATTATGTCTTTTATAAGAAAAATGAAAATATATAGATTTCCTTGAGAAATCAGTCATACATCGAGATATTTTCAAGGTTTTTCCCTGTGACATTTGCTCAACCTTTTTTGTTTTTTGGTGAGCCAGAGATCGATTTGGACAAAACAATACGTGGTACGAAGGTATTCATTTTTTATTTCTTTGAAGGTTCGTACTGAAGCTCTCAGTACGGTACTTTTTTTAATAATCGTGACAATTGATTAAAATAGGATCACAGTCTTTCGTCTTGAAATCGATCGACCTAAAATGCACTTGGATCCAGCAGTGCTTCTGCTGAAAATCTCGTGCATTATCAGCTTCTCATCGAAATATTTTCAAAGTAAACAAGGCTCTGGTGCATCCCGCCTTGAATATTTTAATGGATGTAATCAGCACATATATTAGCGCTATGTAATATCGTCTTGATAAGAATCGAATGGGTGCATTTTTCCCGATTATATACTGTATATATATTATTTTTTTTCGAAGGATTCGGTCGGTGTGGTCATTTTTCTGCGACGGGATCAGGACAAGGGATGAAAATGAAGCGATGATATATGCTTGGCCACAAGGCGAAGCTCTGACTCGTGATTCACTGAATCGACGAAGGTACTCAAATAAATTAAAAAGAAAATTAGCCTCGGGCTATGTACGTACCCGAAAGTACTCCAGCACTTTTTCAGAGATTCATCTTCGACTGCAGCATGTATATTACGAACAAAAGGGGGTCCGCATATGAAACACTGTTTTAGGGTCGCCTGCAGACAATGTTTGCAAGCTCGCTCGAGAAATAAGATGAAGCCCAACCCAGTTCCCAGTGACACTTCAAGCAGGCGTTGAATAATCGGTTAATTAACGCGGGTTCGCCTCCGAACCCTTAAATCACACTTGGCAACCAGGCTATAAAGCGGTTCTCCTCCCTTATCTCTCACAAAAGCGAAACACTGACTGGGTCAAGTCGAGAACAATCGGAAAATAAATGCAGGGATGCTGTACATATACGTAAAAATAAAATTTTGAAGGAAAGAAAAATAAGCAGCGAAGGCGAAATTGATGAAGCCCGTCGCCTCGCCCGTAATTTTCTCGAATCGGGCTTTTGTTGCGAGTTGTGAACAAAGCGAGGTGTTGGTAGTGAGTATCTGTGGGAATAAATCTGCTTCATTCCGGGTGCTAATTATTTCCCTCCCCTCTTTCTTCCCCTACGATGGGTACGCTTCTTTTTTTTTTTCTCCAAAGCATTCTTGAGATATGTTCTAGAAGAATGGAACCCTATACGACCCACGCGCGCAGGTAATATTTCTCAACCCATTCCGCTGAAAAACAAGGAGAAAACTCTCAGGGAACCCTATTTTTCTCCGCACATTCCTAAGCAGCGTTCCTTTGACTTAAAAATAAATAAATAAATAGTCGGTCTGTGGTTCAAAGCTCCCAGACTACACCATCCGTTTTATTAATGAGGGGGTTATAATTTATGCAAGCTGAAACCTACTCTCGTCTCTCGGACGAATCACTATGAGCATCGTTATTAGGTTCCGAAACTGTAAAACTGGGAATTTAAAAGTCAATTTTTATGCGAAAACAAGAAAAAACGAAGATTTTTCGTAAAAGTATGTCATGAAAATGAATCAAATCAGCCTTTGAGGCACGGCAGCAATAAAATTATTCAGAAAATAATGATATTCACATAGACTATTCATTTTGGAATTTTGATTCAAACATTCAACGAATCATGCAGAAGCTGATTCGAAATAACTCGAAATGAAACCATGATTTTATTTTCTGAATTGAAATCCATTCTCATTACCTGGCGAAGATTACGCATTATTCGATCGAACTCTCTAAAGTCTAAACTTCTTGATTTGATAGTTTGCTGTCGACTGGGTACGACAATAACATTTATACTTTTATAGCATCAGAGGCAAAACAATGAATTGCTTTTCTTTTTTAGATTGAAAGACTCAATAATCTGAAAGATTATTTGCAAGCTTTTTTCAAAAAACGTTAATTTAAAGATCGAGGTTATTTAATAGACGTGTATTTTATTTTTGTTCATTTATTTATTTTTATTTTATTTAAATTATTTTTATTTAATTACTTGTCAACGTTTCGGGTCAACGAGTGATCAAAAAAAGTAGTCTCCTCTACCATGCAAAATAAATGTTAATTATTGAACGTTTAACGAAACTTTTTTAAATTCGTTGGTTACATCCCTTTTGTTGCACTGCTCATGGAAGCATTTTTCAAGAGTAAAAAACGAAACTGCATCGCTCTCATTTTGTCATAAGAATTCATTTTGCTGTCACATCATCACTCTTACTTGTTGGCTTGATACGAATGCCATCTGTTCAAGTTTGTGCTAATTTCTTGGTGGGATTAGTTTTTTTTTTTAAGCACCAAAAATGTGCTCAAGTCCGGTGACGTCGAGAATATGAGTCTGAAAACGTTTGCACCATCATCCCTCGTATGGTGTAACGATTTCTGTGGAACACAACTTGATTTTTTTTTACAAACCTTTGAAATTGTTCGCCTAATAAACATATACAGTACTAAGAATTGAGTTGCTTGGTGGTTGGCGCTGAAACAGCACGAGATTTTATGCATTGCAAACTTTTTTTCTTCTTTGCGAGGCAGATATTCGTTAGTCAATTCTGAAATTACAGAATTCGGGTTGCGTTTTTATGGAAAAAGTTGTTATCTGCGGGAATGAGGAATTTTCATTATGTTTCAAAAGTAACCGCCATAAAATATTAATATGAAATCATCCTCTTGTCTCGGTAAGGAATTCACTTTTTAAATTGCTGGACAAACCAATTTTAGAAATAAAATGCAGCGGAATTTCTCATATTTTATATGCGATTGTGTAGTTCAACATCCAATCCGGAATTTTATGCTTTTCAGTGTTTTCCCAAGAAGATATATTTTTACCTATACACAGCTCGATAAATGAGCATCATTCACTGAGCGAGTATTGAAGAAAAAATCCTCATTTCAAACTTTCGTAGGAAAATAAATTTTGGCTGAAGTGAGGAATTCAAATTTCAAACCCATTTTTTTATAACTTGTAGTTCGCAATATATTCGGCCAAATGCTCCCGATTTTAAGAATGGCAATCGTCAAGAGGTAATTATGAATACTTTCCATATTTGTGTCAGGATATTCGAGCACAATAACATGTAAGTAACCTTTCCAATTTCTATTGAAGACTTCGCAAAAAAATACGAAAGGAATGTTTGCATTTGGAAAGTCAGAAAACTAATGTGCTTCTTCGACGATGGGCCAGAATGTAAATGGAATTTCTCATGTTGAATGAGATCAATTGAGAAATGTACTGTATACTGATGCATGCACTATTGCTGTTGAATAATTTTCCATCGACATTGTTCCAAAATAAAATAAGATAAACCCTTCAAATCCGGTAGAGCAAGCATAATTTTCGATTGTCTAGATTTATTTTTATATCGATGTCCGCTTTTCAAATCGAAAGTACCACTTCCCAATTAAATAATTTTGAACTTACGAGCGTCCTTTACTGGGCCACAAATTCAATCTCGCTTCTGCAATTACTTTTTCATTTCTGTACTCTAAAAAATTTGAACGAGAAGAGAAAAATCCACGAAAGAAACATTAGACGATATCTCCATGCACGAAAGAAAAATCGAATAAAATACTTTTCGGAAAATTCAATGCAGCAGAAAATAACTGAGAAGAAAACCCATTCAAAATCTGATCCTTTGGCATAAAAAACGAGCAAAAAAAGAAAGAACAGTAACACAAGTCTATCTCTACATAGCACAGATGATGGAAATAAACTCTGAAAAGTATAACACGAAATTGGTCCGTTTTCAATGATAAATTATTGTAAATTAACTTCAAAAGATACAAGAATCTGAATTTTTCGAGATATCCAAATATTTAAAAAATTTGCATTTGTTAATAAATGTTCGTGAAGTGTCCGTATCTTCAAGCTTTTGTGTTTGGGCAGATTATTTTTAGTTTCGAGTGTCCCTCAGTCGATTCGTCCAAATGTCGGAGCCCCACTGTATTTATTTTCAAAAAAAAAATTACATCAGTCACATTCGACCCCAGTATATACAGTACAACATTTTCCAGCAGCAGCAACAGCAGAAAAAAAACTTTGAATATGGTTTGCTGGCCATGATCTCAAAAAGTCTCTCAATATCGTCTTGTATTACACATCCTCAAAGCGAGACAAAATCGGGGCCTCCGATCAGTCATTCATGCATTCTGCGATGCAGCAGTCGTCATTAGGTTTTGTACAAATGTACGGTATATATATACGCTGCAAATATACATCGTCAGGGATTTATTCTATTGTATATATATATATATATATATATACTGTATATATATATGTACAGCAGTAGACGAAGCAAAGCGTGAGGATGGATGCGTTGCGGTGGATTCGGTTTTCAAGCATCTGTCGCTGTTGCCGGCAGAAGGCGGGGAGAGGAAAAGCACATTCCGTTGCAGCGTTCATTTGTCAATCGGCTTTTATTTCCCGCGGTCAACCTTGGCACCGTGAAGCAATCACCCCATTTAGTCACAAGTAGTATGAGGAATTCCCGACGTAGCAGACGGTTCCAGGAGCCATTCACATACCCCCGCTTATAATGGGCAACCTAATGGGGATGATACGTTGAGTGACTGTATATAGTGAACATCTCATCATTCAAGATTCTGAGAATTCCTCGCAAATAATGTCAAGCTGAACCTGCTTATTCCAGATTTAAATTGCGCTGCATTACGCTAAAAACTTGAATTTGGAAGATTTTTATCAATATAAGCAATCAAACAAATCATTATACGAACGCTCAAAATTGACGAATATGAGGGTATTGGTTCATACGTCTTGAGACCTTTTGAAATAGATCCGATGGAATTTCAAAATTTCCGTTTTATTTTTAAATTGCATAGCCGCGTCATTTGGCACCACTTCAGCGCTGTTGAACATACTATCCGCCAATAAAAATGCATTTTTTCATGCCATAAAAATCCAACGATCAAAACAGTGCCAAAAATCGAGTTATTTTCGTTGATTTTAGGCACCTATAGTGACTTTTGGCTCTTCTCAACGGTGAAAAACAACCGGAAATGAATCAATTTTGAGTTTAGAGGCCACCTCATTTCTGTCTTCCAAGGGCAGCTTAATCAACTAACGGAACTCGATTTTCGGCGCTGTTTTGATGATCAGATTTAATAAAATATAAATATTAATGAAATACAGTATATAATCCTTTTGAAAATGCTATTCATAACATGATTTTATTGATAAGTTAACACATGTGACTCTCTCAGCAACGAAGAAATCTATGACAATTTTCTCTTTCAGTATGAAATGTTTTCGTCCCATACAAAGCTCTCTATAAAGAAATTCTATCTTTAATGATTTTTCTGTTATCTTGAATTCCGTTGTCAAGAGATTTCACCTGCCATGTGACTCACAAAAAAATTCGCGATTTCTCAGTTACCTTGTATACAATATTGTCTTCACATCTCAATAGACACAGCATCAACAACAAAAAAGAAGATGATACGGAAAATCAAGGGCTCGAAATTGGAGCAGGAAGAGAAACCCCGGGTTCCAAATTTAACGAGTAGCGGATTTCCGGGATGACTGCCGGATTTCCGGGCGAAAAAAATGTCCAGATGCACCCCCTCCGTCTTGTGTGTGTTTGTTAGATTTTTTATTTTTATCTTACTTGACTTGTGTAGTAGTCGTGGCGTAAGTTGTCGTTATATATCTTCGTCATAGTCGTCGTCGTCGTCCCGAAAACACTCGGGCCGTGTAGGAGGATTATATTACTCGCTGCTTTACGGTGGGTTTTTACGAACAGACCGACGACATTTTAGACCCAACTCCAGAGGAGAAAGAGTCCAAGCCTTTTGTAGGGTGGGGGGATTGGGTGTAAAAAAAGAGGGGTCTATTTTTTCCCTGCTTTCTTTTCAATCTCTCGATTGACGCCTATGATGCGTCTCCTGTGCTGCAGACTTCTATAAACGTTCCAAAAATGGATCGATTTTGAAACGGAAAGTTGTTGAATGCAGCTGAAATACTTTCCATTAAAATTTCCGAGGCACTTTATATAGGGCAGATTGCCGTAATTTTCTCTTTGATTTTGACTCCTCTGGTGATGAAGAATTTTGATGAATCCGTCATTTTCCTTAATTGCTGTTGGGCATGCATGCCATGTAGAGTAATGTACTCAATTCTTAGAAGTAACAGTATTCCCCCCTCCTCAAAATCACAGTGCCAGGAACATCCTGGCACCACAGCATACTTGACATTAGCTTTCTTATTGCTCTAATTGTAACAGGAAAACCTTCTGAAGGTTAAATATTATTAGTAGCATATAAGCTGCTCTTTTTCCTTATCATTTATTCAGAATCAGTTCAGTTCAACTGTTTTATTCAAGTTATCCTCAAGTTATCCAAGTTATTCCTGCAAGTCAAGCTCATTGAGTGGTTTATTCATTTATATCTGTGTGAAATACACTTTACCCCTTTTTAAAACTAGGAATTCCTAAATGGAATCCTGGTCCTGTCCCAGACTGGGTAACGTGTTTTATTTTAATCTTGATAGCACTCAAAATCAAATTGTGTTGGAGACATTTGTCCTCAATAATTGCTGGCATGCCAGATGTAAGGGTTTTTTTAAATTGAAATGTTCAAGATACGACGCGTTCTGTTACTTTTGTTTTATAGCGGGAGGGGGATGAAAACTCCGTTTAAAAATACGCAAAGAAAACATTTCCCTAGACAATAGATTGTTTAAGAAAAAATGAAACCCGCAGATACTATATGCTGCATTTATATCCAGGATGTGGGTCTTCATATGTTGTAAAATGCGTCGAATGTCATGGGACATAAAGCGTGATCTATTAAATATATGAACGCTGAAAAGCGGCAAATAAAGTTTTCTGTTCATTCATTCATTCACAAACTATCCACCAATAAAAATGCATTTTTCATGCCATAAAAATCCAACAATCAAAACAGTGCCAAAAATTGAGTTCTGTTAGCTGATTATAGGCAGCCTGGGACTTTTGGCTCGTCCCAACGGTGAAAAGCAACCTGAAATGAATCAATTTTGAATTTAGAGGCCAACTCATTACTGTCATCAAAAGGGCAGCTTAATCAACTAACGGAACTCGATTTTCGGCGCTGTTTTGATGATCAGATTTAATGAAATATAAATATTAATGAAATACAGTATACTGTATAATCCTTTTGAAAATGCTTTTCATAACATGATTCTATTGAGAAGTTAACACATGTGACTCTCTCAGCAACAAAGAAATCTATGACAATTTTCTCTGTACATTACGAAATTTTTTCATCCCATACGAGGCTTTCTACAAAGAAATTCTCCCTATAATGATTTTTCTGTTATCATCAATTCCGTTGTAAGGAGATTCCACCTGCCATGTGACCCACAAAAAAAATCGCAATTTCTCATATAGCTTGTACAGTATACAATATTGGCTTCACATCTCAATAGACACAGCATCAACAACAAAAAAGAAGATGATACGGAAAATCAAGGGCTCGAAATTGGAGCAGGAAGAGAAACCCCGGGTTTCAAATTTAACGAGTAGCGGATTTCCGGGATGACAACCGGATTTCTGGGCAAAAAAAACAAAAACTGTCCAGATGCACCCAGAGGCAGAACACACACAAACAATCTAAAAAATAAAAATAGAATGAACTGAACACATCATCAGCACCGCATTCAACAGCAATATATAGAAGCAGTATCAGCAGCAGCAGCAGGGCTTTTGTGAGCCCGCGTGTAGGAGGATATATAATGAGCGACGAAATGCCACCCAAAAATGCTTGTCTGGCTGCTGTAAAATCTGGGTTGAGGTCTCCTCTTTCTCAGGTTCGGAAAACATCCCACCCCCCTAACCCACATTTTTTTCTCCCCAGGATTTTTTCCCTGCTTTCTTTTCAATCTCTCGATTGACGCCTATGATGCGTCTCCTGTGCTGCAGACTTCTATAAACGTTTCAAAAATGGATCGATTTTGAAATGGAAAGCTGTTGAATGCAGCTGAAATACTTTCCATTGAAATTTCCGATGCACTGTATATAGGGCAGATTGCCGTAATTTTCTCTTTGATTTTGACTCCGCTGGTGATGAAGAATTTTGATGAATCCGTCATTTTCCTTAATTGCTGTTGGTCATGCATGTCATGTAGAGTAATGTACTCACTTCTTAGAAGTAACAGTATTCCCCCCTCCTCGAAATCACAGTGCCAGGAACATCCTGGCACCACAGCATACTTGACATTAGCTTTCTTGCTCTAATTGTAACAGTAAAACCTTTTGAAGGTTAAATATTATTAGCAGCATATAAGCTGCTCCTTTTCCTTATCATTTATTCAGAATCAGTTCAGTTCAGTTCAACTGTGTTATTCAAGTTATCCTCAAATTATCCAAGTTGTTCCTGCAAGTCAAGCTCATTGAGTTGTTTATTCATTTATATCTGTGTGAAATACAGTTTACCCCTTTTAAAAACTAGGAATTCCTAAATGGAATCCTGGTCCTGTCCCAGACTGAGTATAAGGTGTTTTATTTTATTCTTGATAGCACTCAAAATCAAATTATATTGGAGACATTTGTCCTCAATAATTGCTGGCATGCCAGATGTAAGGGTTTTTTTTAATTGCAATGTTCAAGATACGACGCGTTCTGTTACTTTTGTTTTATAGCGGGAGGGGGATGAAAACTCCGTTTAAAAATACGCAAAGAAAACATTTCCCTAGACGATAGATTGTTTAAGAAAAAATGAAACCCGCAGATACTATATGCTGCATTTATATCCAGGATGTGGGTCTTCATATGTTGTAAAATGCGTCGAATGTCATGGGACATAAAGCGTGATCTATTAAATATTTTATGAAGATTGAAAAATTCCTGACTAAATCAACCCCCCTCAATTTGGACACTTCTGTGATTCGAATCGGTTTTCGGTCCATGCCTGAATCATCTGAAGAACTATGTCCTATATACATATCACAAAATCATAAACTTTCCCTTGCAAAAATTCCTTCCTTCAATTTTACGAGACTTCTGGATTATCATTCTGTAGTCCCCGCAAGGAAACGAGCAATAAAAAAAATGTTTTGGTTTCCAAGAGAAAGTGAGAGATTAATTGAGCTAGAAATACCCATGTGTCCAGGTTCAGCGTCCTGACAACGCATTCATTTTGCTGTTTGATGCCCAGATGTATTTTGAATATGATTCTGAAATTTTCAGTCAGCAAAAAAAAACAACTTCCCCTTCCGAAAAATTGCACATGAGCAATAATTTATCAGAAGTCGACTTGCAGATATTTTACTTTGAAAAGGTGCTTCATTCATTAGAATTAGAATATCCAGGTGCATACAGAGCATCAACATGCATTTTCATGGGGTTTCTTTCCTTAATTGGTTTTTTTTCGCACACAAATTTAGTTTTCTATAGAGAATAATTTGTTAGCTTCAAATACACATATGCTTGAGGTCTTTCGTATTTTGAATATGGATCCTGAGCATTTTTAAACGAGAACTCTTCATATTATTTTAAGAATGCATTGAACGATCTCATGTCCAGAACTTGGTTTAGTATACTGTACTACAATATTCTAAAATTCGTTTCTGTTCTAAATTCTAAAATATTCGATCAGAAGGTTACCTTCATCGACTATTTCAGTTCAAATTTATATTCTTCGAATGCACGAGTCTTCAAAGACTGACATGATCAATCTCTGGGTCAGTCAATGAAAAGTACAACTTTCAACATCATTTCTGCCTTCACCACAGAAACTTCCCCAGTAAAGTATTTATCTTTCCCAAGGAAACGAGTGTTCGAAACTTTCGATAAAAATTTACTGCATAACCTATAGCGTAATATCAGGGAAAGGAACGACTCATCGGGGTCGTAAAACCAGCAGTAACAAGGGTTTTTTGATGACGAGAAAGAGCCATTGAAAAAGTTATCACTATGAATCAATTCGGGAGAATTAAGCGAGAAATGTGAAAACAAACTGGGATCGTTCATTATTGTAGAAAGTGAGAATTTGTTCGGAAAAATTGCTGGAAATCTGGGCCGCATTTCTTGGGATCCGGGACAAACCAGTCCAAGTCTCGCCTTCCTTTACTTTTAACATCTCCTTCCATGGGATTTTATATTCCGAGATAGATAAAAAAGGAACAACAGTAAAGACAGAAGAGGATGAGGAATGAAACACACGCACATACACACAAAAAAATAGTAAAGATGGAATCCGCTCACCTAAATATCCAGAAAGGCATCATTTTTTTTTTTTTTAATTACAAACCGCCACAAGCAATTCATATATAGTAGCAAAGAAAAAATATCCAGCATCATCATGTACAAGTTTCGAGGATGCTCGGCAATTGTACATCCCTCCAGGCATTCTGATCACATGGGTTATCAGCAAGCCCGATTACGCATTTGGAAACAAGTTGTGAGCCACTTTTTATTCTTTCTACTTCCTTTCTTTCATGTTTTGTTTTTTCGTTGATCTTTCTGATCCTATACGAGGTGCTGAAAGTCACGGAAGTAAGTTTTATTCAGAGCATGATTCTTGCATTTGTACGCCAACAATTGCACATACAGTGAGACCCCCACATGCGGACACCTCCACCAGTGGACAATTCAACATAGTTACACTTATTTTCCCAGAAAAAATTTTAAAAAAGGCCCAACCTGAGGACACTGACCTGACATAGGAACGTTTTTTGATAAAAATGCAAATACATTTCAGGCCAAATTATGAGACAGATATTTCCAACCCTAAAATTGATGTAAGAAAAGTTCTTGGGCATGTCTCTCACCAATTTAACATCCATTTAGCTAATTTAAAAAAATTACTGTACATAAACCAGAGAGGGACTTCCTTTTCTCTTTTTCATTTGAATATTATTTTTACAGCCAACATTTCCACCTACTGTACAGAGGTATCATTATTCATTTCTCCAAATGTCCATATTGTGTTGAAATATATTTATTGGAATCAGTTTAAATTGAGACAAATTTTATTTTTATGGAATTATTATGGTGAGTATTTTTTACATGAAACACCAATTAAAAATTAAATATTGTAAGTCTAAGGGAAAATTAGACTCGACTTAGGGACATTTTGACTTAGAGACACTCTTGATGCACCAATTATGTCTGCATCTTGGGGTCTCACTGTATAATGACTTTTTTTTCTGAAGTATTCATTTACAATTAAAAGCATAATTTACAGAAAGGTAGGATTTGAGATCCTTGTCACCACTGTGAATAAACCTCAAAGTTAAAATTAGCTTCATTTATTTAAAAAAGGCATTTTCAAAAGAATTTTAAACTGAAATCTGTTTACTGGAGGACAGTCAAATCTTGTTCAGAAGCCCTTAATAAACGGCCACCCTCAGCACCAGAGAAATTAATTTTTTTAATCTTCCCTCATGATGAAGCATTGGAAACTCCGTTGAAATTCCAACTTCCAAAATTTTTGAGCACTCAAATATGCTCCTGTGAATTAATTTTGTTTTCAATAGCCTGCCAACAAGATTCAAGTTTCAGAGAAAAGGACTCCAATTCAAGATTAAACACAACAATGACTCAAGTTATTTGTTGGGAACATTATAGCTAGATATTATTCAAGCCTCCCAGCATGATTCTGATTGTTTTCTATAGCTGAATGAGAATTTCATTTCTTTTTATACCCAATTTTCATATTATTTTAGGTTTTTTGTTGAGCTGCCAATCCCGTAAAACTGCCACAAAACCTCAAAAATAAATGGTGGCGGCTTTGTCGAAAATTTAGATGAGGGGTGTTTAGAAACACGAGATTTGCTAGGAATCGGCAAAAGACCGATAATCCTGAAGGAATCTCGTGGGACGAGGGATGACCTCGAGTTCCCACGATCTTCCTCCCAGAAAACGCGTCCTCTAAATTCGTTACGCTAAAAAGACCTTGCGATCCAAGGATATTCCT
>CAJPEX010002977.1:0-19599 GCA_905338405.1 Notodromas monacha
CAAAATCAGTTAGTTAGTTATGTTAGTTACAAATATATTTAAACTAACATGACCTAACCTAACTTTACCTAACCGCCTCTCAAAATCAGTTTCAGCAGAAACCCAAAGAAAGCAGAAACTGATTTTGGAAGGCATTTAGGTGAAGTTAGGTTAGGTCAGGCCAGGTTAAATTGGTCAGAGGGAAGGTACAGAGATAACAGGAAAGTAGGTACAGAGACAACAGGAAAGTAGGTACAGAGATAACAGGAAATTAGGTACTGAGATAACAGGAAAGTACAAAAACTTGTTTCCAAATGCTTACATGTGTTGTATGTCAGCAGCTGTAATTTGGGGATATTTTTACTTCAGATCCTGTCCTTCTTAACTATCTAAAAGATTTATTGCCTTTAGTTCAACCTGGCTTGCAAGGGATTGCTATATAAAAATTTCTAAAATTAATTTCCTATAAATGTGAGAATGCTTATACACAGAGGTCTCAGTGAATAAGTGTCCAGAAAATTTTATATGATCATTATTTCAAATTAGCCGGTGAAAATTCACCAAAGATCATGAGAAGCCTGGCATATGCCTTCAGCTTCATTGTCAGTCTTGAGTCTTCTTCATCCTGGTCTACAGCTCTCCTTCTTCCTAAAAGTCCACAGAATATTGTTCAAAGCATTTCATTGTGTCAAAAAAAAGGAATCTCTTTACCAGATGGAACAAACCGACTCCTCATTCTAGACCACAATGCATCCAGCCAAGAATTCTTCCTTCTCCTAGCGTTTGGTCTCTTCTGTCCTGAATTTCTCTGTGGGTACAGGTCAATCAGGACTGTTCAACAAAACAAAACAAAAAAGTCAATAATCAGAGTTGATGAATGAATCAAAATGTCACTACTTTGACTGGTTCTTTTGATGGTTTCCCTTCTGAAGGTCATTGTTGACAAATCATCTGCAGAGAGATCAGGCTTTGTGGCAGAAGATGTTTTGAGGTCAGGTATCAGTTGAGCATCTGTGGGGAAATGCAATTCTATCAAGTCCTTCTGATGTACAGTTTTGCAGAACGATGACCTTTGGCACCCATCAGAATGATCTGGCCAAGAGTGGAATGTGGGCCTACCACAATGCTCACCATCTTCCCCTCTCCTTCTATCACATGACTTCCTGTAAATAGAGTAGAATAAAGTACTGTATATGATTATTTCTTAGCCTGCATCCTATTTGGTCAAAACTATTTTTTTTTTACAAAATAATGAAGACAATGTACTGTATTGTGAATGTTTGAAATTACAGTACATAGCATCACTGTGAGGAATAAGGTTTACTTTTTGAACTGCAGCTTTTTTTACTTGGATTCTAGTTCAAATGCCAATAACCAATTCTATCATGTTGGATCAGAGATCTGACTGTCATTATCTAATGCAATTGAAATCATTGACAAATGGATAAAAGCTGGAGTTACTTGTTGTCATTGCTCCCACAGTAGTTGAGAAGTGAAAACCAAAGAACTGGGTCACCAAAATATCTTATAAATCTGTGAATGTCTTTTTCAGTGTTTTACATCAAATTAACTACCTGAAAAGATGATTGGATCATCTTTTGGTGTTTTGGCAATCAGGTGGGTTTCCCCAGTGAGAACTGACTCCTCCACTTTGAGGTTGAATCCTTTGAGAAGTATCCCATCAACTGGGACCACATTCCCCACACCAAGCTGTGCTTTGAAATTTTCAATGCACTTTTTTAGTCATGGCAGTTCAGATTGAAGTGAAAAGGGGGTTTCTGACCTCAACAATGTCTCCAACAACCAGGTCTTGACACCTGAGTGACTCCTTGGCTGCATTTCTTCTGACAAAGATGCTCCTCTCATTTTCTGATTGACTGAGTAACGTTATGAACCGAATTTGCTTTGTATACTCTGAGTAGGCTGTGAGGATCACTACCAATGCCACACTGCACAGCACACTGACAGTGTCAACCCACCCTGTGCTGTATCCTGTGGTGAAATATTAAATTTATATGTGAGAACATTTTCTCTGCAATGTGCTAAAAATGAGGGATGTCATCTTTGAGCAAATTTTGCTCAAAGAGATTGAGGAAATGATATACCAGCACAGTGTGCAATCAGAGTACTTCATATTTGGTTATACAGTATTCAAATGATCAAATTACATGGTGTAACAGTATTTAATTCATATTTCCAACATTTGGTTATACAGTATTCAAATGATCAAATTACATGGTGTAACAGTATTTAATTCATATTTCCAACATTGTTCAATGAGTCATTATCAATTTGGAAATGGTTAATTTTTGTTGTTTATTCACCTGTAATTTAATGTACTGTGTATTGGATTTTTCATGGATTGTACAATTCTATAAAAAATTGGAACTTGATTTAAAAATTTAATTGACAAAATCCAGAAAATGTGTACAACAGATCAAGATGTCTGTGATGATGAAATGGGATGTCAAATCTTCATTGGGGGCCTGTTTTATTTCTTTTGTTTGTGGTGGAATTCATTTTTCCATTGATCAAAGTACTTTTCAGATATGTCTTAATACCATGCTTTTTATAGAAGCGTGCCTTGTATATGGTATGGTTTAGAATGAGAGGGTTTCATTCTAACCAGATTTTCATTAAAATTTTTGTTAGCAAATATTTTATTATGTAACTCCAACAACTTATTGAAAACTACTTTGATTGTTCAAAATGATAATTTGGTTTCAATGATGTAGGGCATTCTCACCAGAACTGCCCGCAGGCGGAGTTGGTAGCAGGAAAAGCAGGACAATGTACAGCACAAGTGAAACTATGCTGCTAGTGATGAGAATGACCACAGTGAAGTCCTTCAGGGTCTCAAGTATGAGCCTCAAAAATGTCTTTGGTTTCTCTGTTGGCAACTCATTCTTTCCATATTCCTGCCTTCTTGACTGCAGATCCTCAAGATTCCCACTGAGTCCTGAGATTGGTTCACATTAGAATAAACAAAGTTATTTATCCTGTAGAGCCAGTTGATTTTAAAACATCATTAATTTTTTTCTGAGTACTTTTCAAATAATTTCTGGATTTATGAGCTGTTGGGTACTATACTGTACTGTAGTAGGTTGGATGTTGAAATGTGTATTGCTGATACCCCTGCTCCATGTGAAACCTTAAATGTGCAAAAGTTAATCCCACAAAAACATGTACAGGAATACAGTATTTAGCTCCAGATTTGGGAGCTCAATCAATCAATTTGCTGTAGTTGCCAAACCCATTCTCTGTATGGATAAACATTCTTACCATTTTCTGGGTGAGTTTCTAATGCAACACACAATCCCTCTGTCCCACCATACTGGTTTTTGAGGTGACTCAATGCATCTTGTTTGGACATCCTCATGATCCTGACCAGTTCACTGAGAGTAGGTTTGTCAGTCTGAGAATCTGCCCCTGAGGGATCAGTCATGGTGTAGGTATTGGATTAATGTATCATTGAAGGTCTTTGATTGTTCCCAGAATTTGGAGTACCAAGTTTGTCCTCATAGTTTTCCATGTTGCTATGAAAGTAATTGAAGTATTAACATGGGTACAAGCTGAGCAATTGGGAGCAGCATCTGACAAATCCTCAAAATGTAGTGGAGAGTGATCTCAGTAAAGCAGAAGCAGCCCCATTTAAGGTTTTGATTTAGTTTTATGCAGCAAAAGGGCCTTAAATGTATTATTGAGGATCTTTGGTCATTCTCAAAATTTGGAATATCAATGTTTTTCCTTACTATTCTTGATCTCTATGTTCTGAGAAGTTATTACAGTATTGAACAATCTACAAGCTGGGCACAGCAACCAAAAAATTCTTGCAAATCTGTAAAGAGTGTTCACAGTAAAGCAGATTCACCCACATTTGAGGTGTTCATTTAGTTTTATAACTGCAGTACTGTCAATAACTTCAATGAATTATTGAGGATCTCTGGTCATTCTCAAAATTTGGAGTACAGTATCAATGTTTTTCCTCAGTGTTCTTATTGATCTCTATGTTGTGAGAAGTAATTACAGTATTGAACAATGTACAAGCTGGGCAATTGCTGGGCAAAGCACCCAAAAAATGTCTTGCAAATTTGTGAAGAGTGTTCACAGTAAAGCAGATTCACACCCACATTTGAGGTTTTCATTTAGTTTTATAATCACTGTCAATAACTTCAATGAATTATTGAGGATCTTTGGCCATTCTCAAAATTTGGTCTATCAATGTTTTTCCTAACTGTTCTTTATCTCTATGCTCTGACAAGTAATTACAGTATTGAACAATGTACAAGCTGGGCAATTGCTGGGCAAAGCACCCAAAAAATGCCTTGCAAATTTGTGAAGAGTGTTCACAGTAAAGCAGATTCACACCCACATTTGAGGTTTTCATTTAGTTTTATAACTACTGTCAATAACTTCAATGAATTATTGAGGATCTTTGGTCATTCTCAAAATTTTGGACGATCTATGTCTTTCCACAATTTTCTTGATCTTTATTTTGCTAGAGGTAATCAAAGTAATTGAAGTGTACTGGTTGAGCAATTGGGAGCAGTACTCAGCAAAATATTGAAATTAGACCAGGATTGATCAAAGTGATGTCCTGACATTTAAATTCAATTTACTTCTTTAAATAATGGCAAGAACTCTCAAATGAGCACATTTCTGTAAATTACTGTATTATGAGGCATCATTTTGTCTTTTGTTATTTCTGATGATTTTCAAGTACAGTAAAATCTCGTTACAACGAAGCAATTGGGACAAGGAAAAAATATGGTTTATTATAACAGAAAAAACCTTATGAAGACTTTTTAAAAAGATTGTGTTCATTGGGTGGAAACGTTAAAAAAAATTTTCGTTGTCAGCAACACACTTTCTTATAATGACATTCCTTGTAACGAAATTCCACTGTATTGGAAATTAATGAGAGAAACGCCATCAGGGGTTTTCAACGCGTCTTAAACTTTAATAATGAGTTGTTGATTTTATTTTTTGGCGTAATTTCAGTGGATGTCACAATTTTTTGCCAATGAAAAAAAAAATGTGGCGAAGGTTGAAACAATTTATTTATTCTAGTTTATTTTTTTCTTTCTCTTTTTTCAACAGTACAATGATGACCCAACCGTGCATTTGGTCACCAGAACCTTGATCCAACCCATCAGGAACCCTGCCCCAGTGTTTGCCAGTGATGGGTCCATGAAGCTGGGTTCTCCGGACACGTCGTCTCAGTTTGTAAGTCTGCTGAAAAATTGCGTGTTGAAATTGTGCGTATTAATGAGAGCTGGGATCATGAACGCATTTTGTGTGCCAGTTGAGGACGACATCTACCTCGAATTTTCAGCAATCCGCCTTGGTTCCTGCGGTACAGTACCTCGTTTGAATTTTCCGGTGTTGATTTTGTTTAGAAGTTTTTTTTTTGTTTTGTTTTTTGGTCGATGTGAATGTGGCAAAATAATGAGTATATAGGTCCTGTGTCCGAATAATTCACCGAAAGCACGAATGGAAATATTTGCGGAATTTTTGCCAATTGAATAATATGCGGAATAAGCAATTAAAAAATATCAACGCTGTTGCAATTAGAGTGGGTCTTGGCTTACAAACTTTTCAGTTAATTAACAAACTTTTTTTTTTTTTTTACTCAGCTGCTCTGGCTTATAAGCCACGACTTGGCTTACAAATTTTGAGTTCTCCAAATGCTCATGGGTCTAAAAAAAAAAATTCTTCTGCAAAATCTAGGGATTCATGTTTAAACTTATTCATTAATTCATCCAAGAATGTCTCAAAAGTTTATTGATCAATCCTTGATCACCAATTTTTGTATTCATTCTAATTGAGTTAAAATTCAACAGCTTTTTGGCATTAAAATTTTCCATCCCAAGTCCTTGATCTTTGAATAAGTTTGTGGTGTTACATTTGAAATTTTCAAGAAGAAATCTCTGGAGAAACTCACTTTAAAATTTCACTTCTATGGATTGTTTTACTGAAGTGAGTTTCTTGAATATTGTCTTGGGAAGATTTAATGGATTTTAGGCCTGGAAATATTTTTTTAGGATGCATTTTCTTGAATTTCATGGGCATTTTTAAGGTTCTGGAACCAATTGAAATTATTCCTTTTATTTTCTTAAGAGAAAATGTGATTTAGCTTACAAACTATTCAGCTAACAAACTTTGTTCAAGAACCTGTCAAGTTTTGTAAGCCAAGACCCCACTGTACAGTGAAATCTCTGTACAACAAAGCTCCTGGGACCTGGAAAAACCGTCCTTTTAATACATGAGCCTTTGCTAAAATTGTTGAGTTTTCAAAAAGTGTATTTTATTTCCAAACAAAAATTCTTTGTGACGAGATTTCGCTGTACAAGTGTACAGTATTTCTACTAAGGACAGTGCGTATTCGAGCTTCACTATTCCTATCACGTGTGTGGTTTTCCCCCTTGTCAATATATTTCCGCATTTGAAGCTTGTAATTACGGTACTGGTAAATTATATGCACTGTGAAAAGTCAACGTCTATCTGCACTTCAACTGAGAGGTACGAGGAATGAATAAGACCAACAAAAATAGAGATGGACTCTCTCTCTCTTTACAACAAAATTCGCGGGACCTGTTGGAAATTGAAATTAGTAAGAGGTTAAAATACAACAGGATTAGAGTGGCGCCAGGAAAACGGCAAGATACTTCGAGAAAGTTGGGGATCCGGTGGAACCAAACTCGACCTGGAGTTCCCGCGAGATTTGGGATTCTCGGGGAAATCCTTCTGAAGGATAAATGCTCAGGAACGAAAATGCCATTGAGAGGAAAATGTTTAAATAGTGAATTGTTTCTGCATTTATATATCAGTTGCTTCCGTGTTGTCTTACGCAAAAAGACTGCTTGTTGAAAATGCTACTTGAACTAATCTTAAAAACCGAAATATATCAACCTTACAATACTAGGGTGTCAAGCACCCTGGCCGTAGCCCGGCTGATCGCGTCTAAACCAGTCATTTCATCTCTGAAGAAAAAAAAAGATTAAAATCCAAAGTCGAAATTCATCATTCAAATTACTGTTTCTAACAGGACCCAAAAAAAAGAGAAAATATTTGTTGTAATGAGAAATTCGTAACACGCATCCGAAAAAAATCGTTGTAGAGAGAGTCCACCGGTATATTCTTCTTCAAATGTTGAACTTCTATGGAGAAAAGTTTTCTCGGATGAGGGACGCAGTATAAAATTGTGTAGTTGTATAGCCTGTGTATATGAGGATTGTCCCACTTTCCGCGCTTTTAGTTGTATATTTTTGACCGCTTTTAAGAAAGTTTTAATTTTCGAAATTTCCCTCTTGATGTTCTAAGCATTATTTTTTTGGCCTCTAATTTTCAAGACCTTTTTTTTTCAGTACACTTAAAATGAAATGGAAAACTTACCAGTTACTGCAAGAGTTTCCCCTTCTTTTCACTGTATGCTGAAAATATTTCATGAAGAGGTAAAAATGGAAAATTTGCTTTTGTGTGCAATATAATTGTTTTCATATTTGATGAAAATGTTCAAATCTTTTGAATGATCAGTTTCCTTGTATTCAATGAAGTGTGCGAAACTTTTTGGGGGTTGGCAATGATGACAAGGTGTTGATTTTAAATGTCCCTAATTTTTCTCACAACCCTTTGCGAAGGATAATTTTTTTTTCATTAAACTTACTTCTTCAGCAGTAGCTTTGAATTTTATATTAATCGTAAAAAAATTTAAAAAACTTAATGAACAGTGACGGTTGAATAAAAATTGCTCGTTTGATGTGAAGTTTATCCTGTTCCAACATGCGACGAAGTCTGGACTATTTTTTGTTTTGTTTTTTTGTGGATTCAATTACAGTGGGGTCTTGTATCAAGAATTTGATTGGTTATTGAACAAAGTTTCTTAGCTGAATAATTTGTAAGCCAAATCATATTTCCCTTGAAAAAGTAAAGGAATAATTTCAATTGGTTTCAGAACCTTGAAATTGCCCATGAAATTCAAGAAAATGCATCCTAAAAAATATGTTCAAGCCTAAAATCCAATAAATGTTCCCAAGACAATATACAAGAAACTCATTGCAGTAAGACAATCCATGGAAGTGAAATTTTAAAGTGAGTTTCTCCAGATGTTTCTTCTTGAAAATTTCAAATGTAACACCACAAACTTAATCACAGACCAAGGACTTAGGATGGAAAATTTTATTGCTAAAAAGCTGCTGAATTTCAACCCAATTAGAATGGATAAAAAATTGGTGATCAAGAATTGATCAATAAACTTTTGAGACATTCTTGGATGAATTAATGAATAATTTTAAACATGAATCCCTAGATTTTGCTAAAGAAACTTTTTTTAGGCTCATGAGCATTTGGAGAACTCAAAGTTTGTAAACCGAGTCATGGTTTGTTAGCCAGAGCAGGTTAGGCCAAAAACAAAAGTTTGTTAGCCAAGACCCCTTTGGACTGTACTGTACATATACGAGGGTTCTAACAAAAGTTCTCGGAGTAGCAATGAAAATGGCTTACAGTTGAGCTGAAAAAAATTTATTCTTTAGGGAAAACCTATTCTTTGGCGCACGAAAAAATATCAGCCCTGTTTGACAAATTGTTTTGAATTTTTTTTCATAATTCACCCTGGCAGAGTTTCGCTCTCCACTCAAAAGATGAGGCGCCCTTTTTTTTGTAGCCCAGCTTTCCCCTCAGAATTTTTGAAATCAACTTGGCATTCTTTCTAAGGGTTGCCTCCGGGTCATCCAAGGAAATTCCGCCATTTTCATCTACAGCCGGCTGACCCTCGTATATGTATTAGAACCCTCGTATATGTGAGAATCCTCTGGAAAGGATTGCATGAATCACTTAACATAGCCTGTGTGTGTGACGTGTACTGTACTTGTATGTTATTTAAAGCTGCTTCATTTTTTTGTTGATCAGTGCGACCTCTTTATTATTACTCCTCGAATATATAAGCCGCATTATGATTTTGCAGCTCAGCTTTTGGCCGCGTTGTTTATTCATTTTAAATATCGTGTTCCAGGTGCGGAAATCCAGCCGAACTAAACAAACAACGGACGCCAGACCGCCGTTCGTCGTCCGACGAGTCCCATCCAACATTTTCGGCGCCAGTGTGCAAACCACGACGTCTGTCAAACGAGCCCGATCCCTCACCCGCAAATCACACCACAACCATCATCATCATCATCACAATAATCATCAACATCAACAAGCATCCACGCCGGTGTATGCATCAGATTCCAAGACATCCACGAAGGCGTGTTCGAGATCATCATTGGCGAGCAAAAAGAGCGTCTTGTTTCGGAGTCGGTCGGCGGATGACGTGGCTATGCGGATGAACAAGTCCAAGTCTGCGGAGGACCTGGTTAGGATGCACGGGACGCCGCCGAATTTGACTGGCGGCGGCGGTGGTGGTGGTGGGACGAGAATGCCGCCGCATGATCGTCGCACTTGTCGCGTGTGTAACCTTTACGAGGAGTACTTTGGGGAGTGCTATCCGGGGCATAGTAACCCGAACGGTTCCTGGTGAGCATACTTGCCAATAAGAGGATCATGCATTTTGAAGAAGAAGAAAACAAAAAAGAGAGATGAATTCATAGTTTGTCAAGTGCGTGAATTAGAATTTTCAACCCGTCAGTGCCATTTTCGGTTTATTATTTTTTTATGAAGCATTATTGTATGCGTGGAATTGACGCGCGTCTTGAAATTCTTACTTGTTCTTAGCTTCATTAAAAATCTCGATACAATTAACTCCCAGGGACCTATGCAAAGTTCGTTGCATCAAAAAAATTTTCGTGATGATAGATTCATGGTTCTTGGAGCATTTATAGGACTGAAATTTGGTTCGAAACTCGTGTAATTAATTTTTTTTCAAGTGCTTCCGCAACAGATAGGCGAATATTTGTCATCATTTCCATCTCTTGTTGGTGAAATACAGTAAGAGAAAAATTGAAAAATGTTCAACACAATTCTCTTCTTTTGAATCCAACCTGCTTCTAATTTTTTTTTAAATTGTATTGATCTCATTTAAATATGAACCGAAACAACGAAAAACCGCACACTTGAAAGAAGAGCACTTTTTCATTTGAAAGCGTTGATCTAATGAAGTAGAGAAATATTTTTTTCCAAACGTACTCTTGAAAAAAATTATCCATTTCAAAATTCTAAAATGAAGCCAAAGAAATTCTCTGAATAAAATAATGCTTCTTACTATGCAATTATAAATTTTCTGGACTGAAAGAGGAGCATTTCTATGATTTGATCAATTATCTTTTGCTCCAAAAGTTGGTTTTTCCCATTTTTTGTGTCAATCTGTGAAAATTTAGACAACCTTCTATTCAAATTTTGTACTGAGAAGGAGAATGCATGTGATAATTCTTTTTTGAGAACAGGTTGTTAAAACATGGTTCCTGTTTGGAAGAACTTCTGGGAGCCGCGAAAATTTAGTTATAACCATGTCCAAGTATTTTGTAGCTGAATTTATTGCATTGAAAAATTATTGAAATTCTGTTTTGAATTGCTTCGATTTATCTCTACTGTAATATTCCTCAGAAGAAACAAGATTTTTAAAACTTGATCTTTTTCGATGAAAATCTCTGGCAGAGGCCGATTCATTCAATCCTCACTGATGAACCTGCAAATCCATTAACGCTCTCTTCCTCTCAATAATAAGAAGGGTGATTTTGAACGCAATCCGAAGAAGGAAAGCTGGAGGTTGCTTTCACGCTTTCCTTTTTTTTTGCATCCAACTCAAAAATGTTGACAAGAAAAGTATATATTTTGTTCATTTTTTTGCGCAGGTCATCGAGTGACGACGAAGCGGATGACGACTGGGGAGACAGGATCAGGACGAAAGTGACCAGTAAGGGTATCGGAGCCATGGTCTCAGACACTGGGAGCGACTGTAGTTTGTCTGTGGGCTGAAAAAAAGGACACTAAATGCATTCCCAAGTGGCATTTTTTGTGTTTTCCGCGAATTTTATAGAGCGGTAGGTGGATCTTCGAATTACCTGGAACTTTTTTGCGGGTGTTGGTCTAATTTTATCTTCTTTTTTTCCCCCTTGTATATATTGTATAAGGTAGCGTTTTTTCTGATGCGAGTTGGAGAAAATTGGGTTGAAATACGTTTTAGGTACGAGAAGTGTTACGAACAGCTGTTTCATGGTTTTGCAAGCGCAAAATTCAGTCAATCAAAACATTACGACTGAAAATCACTGTACTGTGTGTGCTGTACGATAGAACTCTGATGAATCGAACATCCAATGATGCACAGTGTAGAACAGTATTGAAACCATATGTTTCCCCGAATATCAAAAAATATCGTTTTCTTTTGTGACTATAGTTCACACTTGTTTCCTTGGATCTATACAATAAAGCATGTGTGAAACTGGCTCTTGGATTGAGGTTTTGCCGTAGAATTGAGAATTCTACGTTCAGCTAGTTTAAAGAATAAATTAGCTATTCCCGAAATATTCGAACATACCGGCATTTTTGTTCAACGAGCTGTTTTTAGGATTCGTTCGAATAATTGGAGCTGTATTGTACAGTGTTCTCGGCAGTGATGAAAGTTTGCTAAGCCGTATCCAAGTTCTGTTTTGACACTTCAGAAAGTTATCTCGATACAAATTGGAACTAGTCAATTTTTTCCCGTCTTTGTGATTCCTCGAAATACTTTTGAAATTCAAGGATGACTGAGATTTCGGTGCGGCTTTCGTCACCTGGAATATCTTTTTCGTGATTTTGATCGAGAGGTGTGTTCCTTTTTGCTAACGGTATGTCGAAATGCCCGTTCTATATCAGTGCTCTCAAAGATGGAAATTGTTCCGTCCATTTTGTCTCAATCGGAGCGGTGTTGTTTCAATTTTGTTTGGTCTCTGATGACTGTTGATCCTCAATGGATGTAAACGAGTGTTCAAAATCAACCGGAAAGGTTTTTCCTCGTCCTTCTCATGAGATATCGCATTTCGCCATAATTTAGTCTCCGTCCGCGTTGTTGCTTTCGAACAAGTGCTTTTTCTTTTGCATCGGTATATATATATATAGAAAATCAGAGTTTTAGGTCCGTATTCAGAACGAATTTAGGAAGTATGTGGTACAGTGCAGTTGCAGCTTTTGATGTACACGCGGCCAGAAGTGCACCGGAGTTACCTTAGGAAGTTACCAGATCATCTAGTCCTGAAGTGTGGTTCTGAGCGTGTTTTGGGTTATTTTGCAAATGTTGGGACTCTGCATTTGTCTGAGCATCGGATGGAGTGAAAGGAAAAGATCCGATCATCGATTTTTTCCGAAGATGTGCAGTCCTAATGTTGCAGAAAAAGCCCAGCATATTCTTTATCCCACACTGCCAACTGTTAGTTTGAATTCCATGCGTTAACATGGGAAGGTATCAATAAAAATTTCGTTTGAAAGAGAAATGGTGGTCGATTTTCATTTGCTTTTACAGTACTGGACTGTATTGGGAATCCTGTTGTGTTTTGGGCTGGGCTTCATGGAGAAAGCAGTGAGTATGCCCTAACTCACTACAGGAGGCCAGGCCTACAGGAGGGTCTGGTTTCCTGTCAAGTATTTTCCACATTCCTACCATTCTTCACTTCAGCTCATGATCATTTTTTTCAATTCAGACAATTTCAATTATTTTTGAAATGTGGATGCGCTTGGATGTTTTAGAAATTTACATGTTTTTTTCATTGTGAAATGTCAAAAAGTTGAAATTACTAATGTCAAAGAATTTTTTCTTGATTTATCTACGATTTTGAAAACAGTTTTGTGGTTTTCATTGTAACTTGGTCAATTTTTGAGCTTTTTCAAAATTTAAAAAAGGGAATTAATTGCACCTTTTATGTAAAGCACTGTTTTTGCCTGAATGCAATTCATACTACGCACTGTCATTGTTCACCCGCTGTTTTCAAAATGCAATTCATACAATGTGCTGTCCATGTTCACTCATTGTACAAATGCGCTGTTTTTGTTACGCAATTTAGAAGAGGTATTGGCATTTTTATCTGCAAAAACCCAGAATCAGATTTATTATTTTCATGTGTACATTTTTTTCCTTTCTTAATTACTGTAGATAGAAGAAGATCTCTTCAAAAAAAAAATTCGGTTGCTGAACCCCGGAATGTTTTTGTTTTCAGTAAAATCGGGGTTTGAAAATTTTCTGTTTCTGCTCACAGTTGCCAATTTTCACACGCAGGACGAAAGCTAAAAATCGTATTTCCGGTACAGTAGAGTACGACATGTTTGAGCAATAATAATGGCAGATTTGATGAACTCAAGTCGCTTCAATCAACACTTCGAATAAGAAGAAGCAAAAAAATGACAATTGCTTTATTCATGTTCATTATTGGCTCCATCACCAGGGCATATTTCAACGTAGTTTCGTAGCGAGAGACACATTTCGTAAAAACACGCCAGCATAAAAATCCCCGGGGTAAAAAGAATAAATACTGGAAGAATAAGGACACGAAGCCATGTTTTTTTTTCTTCTTCTCTCTGTGAACGCAACTGGAGCAAGAGAACGCTTCAGTATTTTTTTTTTATTCCTTCCAGTGAATTTCGAAGGATTTTTCACCACGGGGAAAAGCGGAGGGGGGCGAGTTGTTGAATAAAGGAAGAAACAAAACGTTTGCGAACGTCAGAGCTTGGCCTGCTTCACTATAAGAGGTGGAATCACTTGAGTTTGGGGGAAAGTCGAGTAGTTTTTCTTCATCCAAAAGAAAACTTCTTTGTAGAATTTCGTCCAATGGCTTGATAATTCTCGAGTTTTTTCGTTTCCATCACCGCTTCTTACTGTTGGTGAATTTCTTCGATACGGGATAGTTTTGAAAAATGAAGTCGTTTGTGTTCGTGTGCTGGATATGACGACGTTGGTTGTGATCTCGACACCAACGTCTCTGTCGAATCATTGGACGCATATCAGGTGAGCATTTCTCCATCAACAATAATAAACACAGATGGTGTGAATTTCAGAGGTTGTTTTTGGACCGAAGATTTCGCCACAGCTTTTCTGTGATTTCTGGTGTTTTTTTTTTTCTTCTCCATAAACCCTATATAAGGTGTCTTGGAAAAATTGAATACTGAAGCCACATACTTAATTGACAAAGTAACAAAAAAAGTACGGTTGCGAGTGGTTAATTTTTGTGTGTGGCAAATTTGTGTGGGATATACAGTATATGCATGTATTTCCACACAGTGACCCTTGTGCACCTGAAGTGCACCAGATTTTTGTTTCTTTTGCACATGCATATCCCAAATAATGTGCACCATTTGTGTTATCACACTTGGGATATGTCTGTATAGCCCTGTTGTACAAGTGCTGTATCTCACAGGTGTACACCTCCTGTGACTTTTATGCTTATACTGTACTACAATAGGGATACTTTTGTGACCCTCTTATTGTCTCTCCACAGAAGTAGCTGTAATGTGCACCATCTGTATGTTCATACCTGGGATATATACCTGTAACCCTGGTGTAGAATTACAATGTCTCCCATTTGAAGACCTACTGTAACTTGTATTCTATTACAACAGAATTACATGTGTGACCTACTTGTCTCTTCACAGCAGGGATATAGACCCAATGTGCACCAGCTGTGGGCTGACCCTTGGGATACATGATGCTTTTGTAACTCTAAATTGTGTAGAATTATTTGGATCACATCAGCTGCGTGCACCTATACTGTAACTTGCACAATTTGTTGCACATGAGTAGCCCTAAATGGGCATTATGATGGTATCTTGTTCATTCTAATGGGAATCTCATTTGGTATAATAAAGGGAAACATGTTCATTATACATAACAATGATCTCATATTAATGAAAATCTGGGAATAGTGAATATTTTCTTATAACAAACATTTCTCTTATAAATAAAGCTTATTATAATGGAAATTTTTGTTATACGGAATAGTTCATTATATTTAGTTATGACAGAGTATTTGTTATAACAAAAACAAATTTGTGTTATGACAAAAACAAATCTTTGTTATGACCAAAAAAATTTTTTTATGACAAAAACCATTTTTTTGACAAAAACAAATCTTTGTTATGAAAAAAAAAATTTTTATGACAAAAACAATTTGTTTTTGACAAAAACAAATTTTTCTTATAACAGATATTTTTTATTAGGAAAGTGTGTTGTATCTTGGTTTAATAAAATATTTGTTATAACAAATACTGTCACGAAGGTTTGTTATGGGAGAATATATTTATAAAAGTTGAAGAAAATATAACACAGAACTCGGTTGGGCTACAACCGGGGTGCTCGAGAACACCCTATTTTAAAGAAGATATATTCACAATTCACAAGTTTTTTCCAACAGTTTTGACAATTTCGCCAGTACTTTTCGAATGTTCCGCACAGTACGATGGTTCGAGAGACAGTGNTAAAAATTTCGTTTGAAAGAGAAATGGTGGTCGATTTTCATTTGCTTTTACAGTACTGGACTGTATTGTGAATCCTGTTGTGTTTTGGGCTGGGCTTCATGGAGAAAGCAGTGAGTATGCCCTAACTCACTACAGGAGGCCAGGCCTACAGGAGGGTCTGGTTTCCTGTCAAGTATTTTCCACATTGCTACCATTCTTCACTTCAGCTCATGATCATTTTTTTCAATTCAGACAATTTCAATTATTTTTGAAATGTGGATGCGCTTGGATGTTTTAGAAATTTACATGTTTTTTTCATTGTGAAATGTCAAAAAGTTGAAATTACTAATGTCAAAGAATTTTTTCTTGATTTATCTACGATTTTGAAAACAGTTTTGTGGTTTTCATTGTAACTTGGTCAATTTTTGAGCTTTTTCAAAATTTAAAAAAGGGAATTAATTGCACCTTTTATGTAAAGCACTGTTTTTGCCTGAATGCAATTCATACTACGCACTGTCATTGTTCACCCGCTGTTTTCAAAATGCAATTCATACAATGTGCTGTCCATGTTCACTCATTGTACAAATGCGCTGTTTTTGTTACGCAATTTAGAAGAGGTATTGGCATTTTTATCTGCAAAAACCCAGAATCAGATTTATTATTTTCATGTGTACATTTTTTTCCTTTCTTAATTACTGTAGATAGAAGAAGATCTCTTCAAAAAAAAAATTCGGTTGCTGAACCCCGGAATGTTTTTGTTTTCAGTAAAATCGGGGTTTGAAAATTTTCTGTTTCTGCTCACAGTTGCCAATTTTCACACGCAGGACGAAAGCTAAAAATCGTATTTCCGGTACAGTAGAGTACGACATGTTTGAGCAATAATAATGGCAGATTTGATGAACTCAAGTCGCTTCAATCAACACTTCGAATAAGAAGAAGCAAAAAAATGACAATTGCTTTATTCATGTTCATTATTGGCTCCATCACCAGGGCATATTTCAACGTAGTTTCGTAGCGAGAGACACATTTCGTAAAAACACGCCAGCATAAAAATCCCCGGGGTAAAAAGAATAAATACTGGAAGAATAAGGACACGAAGCCATGTTTTTTTTTCTTCTTCTCTCTGTGAACGCAACTGGAGCAAGAGAACGCTTCAGTATTTTTTTTTTATTCCTTCCAGTGAATTTCGAAGGATTTTTCACCACGGGGAAAAGCGGAGGGGGGCGAGTTGTTGAATAAAGGAAGAAACAAAACGTTTGCGAACGTCAGAGCTTGGCCTGCTTCACTATAAGAGGTGGAATCACTTGAGTTTGGGGGAAAGTCGAGTAGTTTTTCTTCATCCAAAAGAAAACTTCTTTGTAGAATTTCGTCCAATGGCTTGATAATTCTCGAGTTTTTTCGTTTCCATCACCGCTTCTTACTGTTGGTGAATTTCTTCGATACGGGATAGTTTTGAAAAATGAAGTCGTTTGTGTTCGTGTGCTGGATATGACGACGTTGGTTGTGATCTCGACACCAACGTCTCTGTCGAATCATTGGACGCATATCAGGTGAGCATTTCTCCATCAACAATAATAAACACAGATGGTGTGAATTTCAGAGGTTGTGTTTGGACCGAAGATTTCGCCACAGCTTTTCTGTGATTTCTGGTGTTTTTTTTTCTTCTCCATAAACCCTATAAGGTGTCTTGGAAAAATTGAATACTGAAGCCACATACTTAATTGACAAAGTAACAAAAAAAGTACGGTTGCGAGTGGTTAATTTTTGTGTGTGGCAAATTTTTGTGGGATATACAGTATATGCATGTATTTCCACACAGTGACCCTGCTGTGCACCTGAAGTGCACCAGATTTTTGTTTCTTTTGCACATGCATATCCCAAATGATGTGCACCATTTGTGTCATCACACTTGGGATATATGTCTGTATAGCCCTGTTGTACAAGTGCTGTATATCTCCCAGGTGTACACCTCCTGTAACTTTTATGCTTATAATATACAATAAGGATACTTTTGTGACCCTCTTATTGTCTCTCCACAGAAGTAGCTGTAATGTGCACCATCTGTATGTTCATACCTGGGATATATACCTGTAACCCTGGTGTAGAACACTACAGTGTCTCCCATTTGAAGACCTATACTGTAACTTGTATTCTATTACAACAGAGTTACATGTGTGACCTTCTTGTCTCTTCACAGCAGGGATAGACCCAATGTGCACCATCTGTGGGCTTACCCTTGGGATACATGATGCTTTTGTAACTCTGAATTGTGTAGAATTATTTGGATCACAGCTGTGCACCTACTGCTGTAACTGGCACAATTTGTTGCACATGAGTAGCCCTAAATGGGCATTATGTTATCTTGTTCATTCTATTGGGAATCTCATTTGGTATAATAAAGGGAAACATGCTCATTACATAACAATGATCTCATTTTATTGAAAATCTGGGAATAGTGAATATTTTCTTATAACAAACATTTTTCTTATAAAGAAAGCTCATTATAATGGAAATTTTTCTTATAAGGAATAGTTCATTATATTTAGTTATGACAGAGTATTTGTTATAACAAAAACAAATTTTTGTTATGACAAAAACAAATCTTTGTTATGACAAAAAAATTTTTATGACAAAAACAATTTTTTTTTACAAAAACAAATTTTTCTTATAACAGACATTTTTGTTATTAGGAAAGTGTGTTGTATCTTGGTTTAATAAAATATTTGTTATAACAAATACTTTTAAGACAAGAAGCCAACATTTGTTGCAACAAAAATTAATTATAACAAAAATTTGTTACAACAAAAATTAATTATAACAAAAATTTGTTACAACAAAAATTCTTTTTAACAGAATACTAGTTTTAAAAATTCTTTATAACAAATAATCTGTTATAAAAAATTTTTTTTGGATATAAAAAATTTTTGTTAAAACAGACATTTTGTTATAAAAAATGTTTGTTATTACAGAAATTTGTGATAACAGAAATTTTTTATAACCAAACAAAAATTTGTTATAACAATAAATAACGGATTTTTGTTATAAAATAAATTTTGTTATAATGAATTTTTTATAACAGCAATTTGTTATACCAACAAATTATACTATATTATATATTGTTTGGTTATAACAAATTGCTGTTATAACAAAAATTCTGTTATAACGAAATTTATTTTATAACAAAAATTCGTTATTATTTGTTACAACGAATTTTCGTTATAACAGAAATTCTTTATAATCAAACAAAAATGCATTATAACAATTAAATAACGAGTTTTCATTATAAAATAAATTTCGTTACGAAAAATTTTATTACAACAGCAATTTGTTATAAGTTTATAACCAAACAAAAATAACAGAAATTTTTTATAACCAAAGCTAAATTTGTTATAACAAAAAAACGAATTTTTGTTATAAAATAAATTTCGTTATAACGAATTTGTGTTATAACAGCAATTTGTTATAACCAAGCAATTTGTATACAGAGTATACAACTCTTGATAATAAAGAAAAGACAGGATTTTGGTGCTAAAAACCTGTGAAACACGTGCATTTCAATCAATTTTTCAACTCGCTTCATCATCACTGCAACAAAAAACTATAAACAGTAAAACGTGTATATGTGCTTTAAATATGCAATTCAACACAGTTATATGATCAAATGGATGCTATAACCTTCTTATTGGGAAATATATTCAAGAAAGGCAAATCTCATCTTTGAATCATATTTTGTCATTTGCCAGGCTTTTCAACAATGGAATCCCATCAGCAGCCTTTGAAGCATGATGATGCAGAGCAGTCCAAAGAAGCTTTTTTCCCCAGTTTCCTGATGGTGCCCATCTTGAGACTGGTGCCCTGTGGTGGTAATTTCAGCTGTTGGGCTGTCCTTGGTGGTGGACCCAGCAGTGGTGGAGGTGGTTGTTGCTGGGAATGCATCCTCACACACCACACCAGGCAGGCTACAAACTTGATCCTTGTGCTTTGTGTATAGGCAAATGATGAACCAATAATTGCTGAGTTTATGGTTGAACTGTCAGGAATGTAGTTTTTGGCAAGGGCTGCCAAGTAATTGACTCCATTTGTCCCGCATATACCACTAGCTATGGCTGATCCCCAGCCCACCTTTTTGTTTTGCAATTCAAAAAGAAGAAGCCAAATGAAATTAAAATGCATTCAAGATGAAAGAATATGATTAAGTCACCAGTGAACAATTGTTGGTAGACATGTCTGGACCAGCCAACAGACAGGAGACAGTGCTTGGGTCCAAAG
>CAJPEX010002977.1:19766-33187 GCA_905338405.1 Notodromas monacha
CAAAGAAAATATAAAGTTACTCATGTTCAACCTATAAATTATCAATTCTAATTTCTTGAAGAATCAAACGGTTACTTGTTGAGTTGTCCCCTGGAGATTAATTGTAATTTTTTCTGTCAGTGTTGCCAAAGTGAGACAGTACTAAATTAAATAAAAAAGGAAACGTGAAAGAATTTTTGAACTTGTAATCCCAGCAGTGTTGGTGAATTTCTGAAGCACTGAATGGCTATTTATCCAAAGTTTTGCAAAAGTAATGCATGGTTGTGACCCATTTGATATTTGATTCATAATATTAAAAAAATATATACAGCAGAGTATTTACAACTTTTGAGAATAAAGAAAAGACAGGATTTTGGTGCAAAAACCTGTGAAACACATGCATTTCAATTAATCTTGCAACCAATTTCATCACTGCAACAAAAAACTGAACAGTAAAACATGTATGCTGTGCTGTAAACATACAATTACAGGATCAAATGGATGCTATAACCCCTTATTGGGAAATATATTCAAGAAAGGCAAATCTCATCTTTGAATCATATTTTGTCATTTGCCAGGCTTTTCAACAATGGAATCCCATCAGCAGCCTTTGAAGCATGATGATGCAGAGCAGTCCAAAGAAGCTTTTTTCCCCAGTTTCCTGATGGTGCCCATCTTGAGACTGGTGCCCTGTGGTGGCAATTTCAGCTGTTGGGCTGTCCATGGTGGTGGACCCAGCAGTGGTGGAGGTGGTTGTTGCTGGGAATGCATCCTCACACACCACACCAGGCAGGCTACAAACTTGATCCTTGTGCTTTGTGTATAGGCAAATGATGAACCAATAATTGCTGAGTTTATGGTTGAACTGTCAGGAATGTAGTTTTTGGCAAGGGCTGCCAAGTAATTGACTCCATTTGTCCCGCATATACCACTAGCTATGGCTGATCCCCAGCCCACCTTTTTGTTTTGCAATTCAAAAAGAAGAAGCCAAATGAAATTAAAATGCATTCAAGATGAAAGAATATGATTAAGTCACCAGTGAACAATTGTTGGTAGACATGTCTGGACCAGCCAACAGACAGGAGACAGTGCTTGGGTCCAAAGCATTTTTATTGGTGTATCCATCAAATTTCCTGATGCTACTCAGGTTGGCAGTACGTACTTGCCTATCTGATGTACTTGCACTCCTTAGTTTGCCAGCTGGTGCTTGTACCCCAACCATATTACCAAATGAAGTCCAGGAAGCAGGATCAAGAAATTTGTAGAATGTCACAGCAATAGCCCTGCAAAATAAAGTAAAGAATTTGCATCAAACAAGCGCAGAAGTTGTGAAGGTAATGTTATTTCACAGTACAGTACACGCAATGTCAACTCTTATTGATGCAAAAATGTTTCTTTAAAATGTCAATTTAAAATTCTGGAGATGTCAACTCAATTTTCGAAAATTACTTGGCAATTGTCCCTGTGACTGCTCCCTTCATCATTGGGGATGCTGTCCAGCCCATCAGGGTGTCCACTACTGCACCAAGTCTGGTGGGCATGGACTTACAAGGATTGTATTCTCAGGCTCTTTCTATACAGGTCAGTGCCTTTCTAAATGAGCAGTATAAAATATCTTGAGTCCACAATTAGGACTGAAATTCTGTCATCAAGTGAAGACAAAACAAAAGACAGAACAAGTAAAATAACTGAACTATCCAAAGTTTTCCTGGGAGGTTCCCTAATATTAAAAAATGGTGTGAAGTAACTGTAAACCCCAAACCACTACATTTTTTTTCAATTCTAGAGAAATGCACTCTCCTGAGTATGAAGTGCTAGAACTTTTGATGGAAGATACAAAGCAAGATTTCCAATAAACTTTCCAGTTGTAGCAAAGCATGAGTTTCAAGAACTTCTTTGCACAAAAAAAAATGGTGCCTATGAAAGATTTCCAAAAAAATAATGAGATATGAAATGTCATTCAATGGCATTGGATTGTCCACTTAGATATAATCCTGACATTTTTCACAGTTCCAAAAAATTGATGAGAATAAATTTAAAACAGCTTGAGTTTTTGATAGATACAATACTTTAGTATTTTGAAAACATTTTTCTTTGAGTGGACATCTGAGGTTTAGTGCTGGGTTTCAGCAAGTTGATAGCTGCTTTTCAAGAAAAATATTTTTCATTGGTGTGAGCAAATACTGCATTTGAATGAAAGTTTTTTTTTTCTATCTCATGACCTAATTTTTGTTTGCAATAAAAATTGCCATTTCAAAACTCTGCATTCTTTCAAAGCATTTTGTTCTAATTTTCTAACATTTTTTAGAGTCAACTACTGACAATGAGGCCTTGAAATTAAATACCACTCTGACTGGAACAGCATGTCCATCAAGCATCAGTGGATTTCAGGGCACTTTGGACCCAAGCACTGTCTCCTGTCTGTTGGCTGGTCCAGACATGTCTACCAACAATTGTTCACTGGTGACTTAATCATATTCTTTCATCTTGAATGCATTTTAATTTCATTTGGCTTCTTCTTTTTGAATTGCAAAACAAAAAGGTGGGCTGGGGATCAGCCATAGCTAGTGGTATATGCGGGACAAATGGAGTCAATTACTTGGCAGCCCTTGCCAAAAAGTACATTCCTGACAGTTCAACCATAAACTCAACAATTATTGGTTCATCATATGCCTATACACAAAGCACAAGGATCAAGTTTGTAGCCTGCCTGGTGTGGTGTGTGAGGATGCATTCCCAGCAACAACCACCTCCACCACTGCTGGGTCCACCACCATGGACAGCCCAACAGCTGAAATTGCCACCACAGGGCACCAGTCTCAAGATGGGCACCATCAGGAAACTGGGGAAAAAAGCTTCTTTGGACTGCTCTGCATCATCATGCTTCAAAGGCTGCTGATGGGATTCCATTGTTGAAAAGCCTGGCAAATGACAAAATATGATTCAAAGATGAGATTTGCCTTTCTTGAATATATTTCCCAATAAGGGGTTATAGCATCCATTTGATCCTGTAATTGTATGTTTACAGCACAGCATACATGTTTTACTGTTCAGTTTTTTGTTGCAGTGATGAAATTGGTTGCAAGATTAATTGAAATGCATGTGTTTCACAGGTTTTTGCACCAAAATCCTGTCTTTTCTTTATTCTCAAAAGTTGTAAATACTCTGCTGTATATATTTTTTTAATATTATGAATCAAATATCAAATGGGTCACAACCATGCATTACTTTTGCAAAACTTTGGATAAATAGCCATTCAGTGCTTCAGAAATTCACCAACACTGCTGGGATTACAAGTTCAAAAATTCTTTCACGTTTCCTTTTTTATTTAATTTAGTACTGTCTCACTTTGGCAACACTGACAGAAAAAATTACAATTAATCTCCAGGGGACAACTCAACAAGTAACCGTTTGATTCTTCAAGAAATTAGAATTGATAATTTATAGGTTGAACATGAGTAACTTTATATTTTCTTTGCCTTTGGGGTGGGTTGAATCATTAATTTTGTGTGCATGATGCTGAACTAAATAAGTTTTTATTGGAACACCAAGCAAATGAAATATTGTGAATGCTCCAACCTGTATGTTTCAAAATTAATATAATAACAATTTGACCTGGATTTTTTAAAACTAAGTCAAAAACACGAGAGGATGAAATTGAAACTTTCGCTGGTCAAAATTGTAAAAAAAATCAGTGAAACATGTCATTAAGAATCAATTTTACGGTAGAAAAAAAGGAAGGCCCATTACATATTCATGAAAGAAAAATAAGGGTTCATGCAGTTTCAAACGTGGAAACTGTAGGGATTGCTCAACAACAACCATTTTTGGAATATTATTCCAATAAACTCTGATAAAATCACACAATAAATACAGAAATACGCCCTTTTTGGCGTACTGCATGCTAGCAGTGAGATATTTCGGGATTCTGTTTTGAGACATCAATAAGAGTAGACAAGTCAAGGCTTGTGAGATTCATTGATGGAAAGGGACAAAGTGTATAGCATTGGATTTACGTACAGACGTGGGAACGAAGAATCCGTTTGATTGCCGGTGCAGAGCAGAGAAGTGACACCTGCTCGCGACGTTTTAAACTCACGGGTGAATATTTTCAAACTCGGGTATTGGTGAAGTACCCGCTTTTTGGAACAATTACAGAGTACTGTATAATGGAGACCTGAAGAAGAAACTTGGGTGTAACCAATGATCACAGGATTTGATGATAAATCATTCAAAACATCAAATCTCAAATCCTGACAACTTTCTATCACACTCTTCAACCAGAAGCACTTATGTCACGCCAAGCCGGCAGAAATTGTTCAATAATGTAATTAAAGGAAATAAAGTTTTGAAAAAACGCAGTGACTGTATGCCAGTGCAAAGCCATAATATAACTTCAACATTTTTAGCACCTTTCTACATTGTGATTTTTATTGACATTATCAGATTTTTCAACGAAGAATTGCGACCTGCAGGGTGTCCGAAAAATTGCATGCTTTCTCCAATAGTGGAAAAAGGGAACAATATAATTTTGGGAAATGAGGTCAGGGACCCTTTGCATAGATTATTTATGGTTATAAAAATTTGAAGCATGGTATAGTTTTTGAATTACTTAAAACTTTTTCGTTGAATAAAATTCTGTGAACATTCTTAACTTATTTTACAGTGAGTTTTTATCATTGTTGGACAGGGAATGTCCTGAAATCCTTGCAGAAAAATATTCAGAACATCTTTGATCCCATTTCCAAAATTAAAGAAAGTCAGTTATTTGCGTGATTATAAAGCATCTCCAAATGACTTTCCTCAAACTTTATTCCACAACATTCATGGAAATTATCAAAAACTTTCTGATGAGTCCATTTAAAAATTAAAGTCAGACCCTCACAGGCTCTGCTGATGGGAGAAGATACAAAGAGAGAATAGAAAGAAGCAAGGGAAAGAATAATTATCAAGAATAAGCCAGCTTTTAACTACAGTATTTCAAAATATTTTGACAATAATACTCCTTCCATATATAGCTGATGGAGACAGCAGTGAGTATATGCTCCGCCCTAACATCTTGACAACATTTAAAGCCCCAGAGTTCTCCAGAAAATCAAATATATTATTCCTTGAATTGTTGATACATCTAAAAAAAATTGAGCTAGTATAATTGTATCCTGGCCATGAAGAATATTATAATTGTGCTCTGATCCTGTATATTTAAAAACATAACCAATTTTGTGGGTATATTTTCTTGGTTTTTATTTTCTTTCAACTGCATGTACGCAGTGTGTCAGTTTTGTTTTGTTTGGTCATTTGAAATTTTGCAAGGTTCCTCATTTGTTGATAATGCAGCTCTTATGTTTCAGAGTTGCTCTATTGAATAGAATCGCTCTTTGAGATTCAAAAAAGCGGTTCTGTGCCGAAGACATTTTTGTCTCGTTGTTGGGCGAAGGGAAACAAGATCAACAACGCGGAATGTTTTGATTTTCAGGTGTGAATGAAACTTTGATGTGAAATAGCGTTTGGTGATCTTCAATTGCGGTTTCCGAGAGAGCAGATTACTCGCCTTATTTCGGAGTGATAGTTTGGCAGGTTCGTTTATCCGAAAGCCATGATCCCTGTTCCCTAAAATACCTGTTGAATGATGAGAGCTGCTCCACGGAGCATCGAGCTCGAAAAGATGAGCATTTTGCGGATATGGGACTGAAAACTGTTCTTCAGTATGACGACAGTTTTTCTCTATCTACCCCATCTCAAGCAGTATTTATTTTTTTCAGGCCGGAATTCATGAATCGTGTGAAGATGTATCGCCCACGCATCAAGACATAGCGAACGTCGGATCGTTCTGTGCGAATCAGCTAATATTTCAGGTTTGTATAAATGAAATAGTGCGCTTGATTCGCTGTTGTTGCGTGATGAACGATGTGCTTACCAAAGCACTTAGCTCGAAGGTGTGAGCATTTTGCGGATATGGGACTGAAAAATCTTGCATTCAGGGACATTCTCCAAGATTTATGCCGGTGGTACTCAAGCCTTGTTCTATCCATTTCATCCAGGTTTTTGATTCCACTGAAGTTCATGCATTAATTGACAATGTCTTGACTGCGCATCCAAGCATAGTGGACGTTGAAGCGTATCTTGTGAATCAGCGAACTGGTCTGCGCCGAATTTTTTCAGGTTTGTACCAACTTCGCTCTCGAGTTGATTTTTACTTTTGTGATGAACATCGTGCTTACCAAAGCACTTAGCTCGAAGGTGTGAGCATTTTGCGGATATGGGGCTGAAATATCGTGCATTCAGGGCCATTCTCCAAGATTTATGCCGGTGGTACTCAAGCCTTGTTCTATCCATTTCATCCAGGTTTTTGATTCCACTGAAGTTCATGCATTAATTGAGAATTTCTTGACTGCGCATCCAAGCATAGTGGACGTTGAAGCGTATCTTGTGAATCAGCGAACTGGTCTGCGCCGAATTTTCTCAGGTTTGTACCAACTTCGCTCTCGAGTTGATTTTTACTTTTGTGATGAACATCGTGCTTACCAAAGCACTTAGCTCGAAGGTGTGAGCATTTTGCGGATATGGGTCTGAAATATCGTGCATTCAGGGCCATTCTCCAAGATTCATTCCGTTGGTATTCACGCCTTGTTCTTTCTGCTTCATCTAGGGCTTTCTGATTCCACTGAAGTTCAAGCAAAAATTGACAATGTCTCGACTTATTATCGAAGCGTAGTGGACGTCGAAGCGTTTCTAGTGGATTAGCGAACTCGTCTGCGCCGACTTTTTACAGGTATATACAATCTTTGCTTTTTCATTCGTTCTTATGTCTGTGATGAACGTTGTGCTTACCAAAGCACTCAGCTCGAAGATTTGAGCATTATGCGGATATGGGCCTGAAGCTCAAATTTTGAGCGACTGTATTGATATTAGCGTTTCCGATGTAAAATCCGATTTTTTTTTTCATTGTAGACTTCACAGACGTCGTTTGAAGTAGTCCAAGTATGTCGACTTGATTCGAAGAAAACAGTTTCTTTTCGGTACCGGGACCGTATTGGAAATAGTGTCAAGTTCATGCAAGCTGCAGAAAACCGTCGAGACTCTCGCCATCGGAAGATACCTCGTTGAGCTGCAGGAATAGTCGTTGAGAAAAGTATAAAAATATGACTGAAGTTCTGGATGATCGCACGGCGGACGTGGCTCCTCTGATCCGCGATGAAGATTCTCGCGATAGCACCGAACAAGAGCCAGATCTCAAAGTGGGGTGTGATTTTTGCTGTAACCCGAACCGAACATGTTACCGTTTCATTGCACTCTTTCTCATGTGCTTTATGGGATTTGGTGAGTTAGTGCTGAAGATGAAGGAATTCCGGAAAGAGTAACTTTTTTGTTTGTTATTCAAGGATCGTACTTCTGTTACGACAATCCCGGCGCTCTTCAGACTTACATTAAGGCTGACATGGGCGTGACAACTTCGGAATTTGCCAACCTGTACTCGTGGTATTCGTGGCCGAATGTGATCTTGTGTTTCGTCGGAGGCTACTTAGTGGACAGGTGTGTTTAATGCATTTATAGTTGTGTGGTTGAAAGTGTACACGGATTAAGCAATCTACGATCGGTACCTAGTGATAGATTTTTGTTTCCTGGTTGAACGCTTTTTTTTTACATCTTCTGCCGCTAATTTTATATCCAGTAAACCTGGAACCTAACTTTCTGAGTACAGTCGAACTTCAGGAGACCATCAAAAATATGCGAGCTCGAGAAACACGCATTTTTGTCGGGGGTAGAAAGAATTGCAGGAAATTTTTATTAGTGATACAGTACTGTAGACCTTAAACTGCTTGAAAAATAAGTTGACAGCATGCTAAACTCTTTGGCAAGCGCTCATTTGCCCAATTAGTTTTTCACTTCCTTTGAAAATGCTTCAGGTTACTTTTTTATTTCTATTTCCTGTGCAAATAAAGTATTGCGAAAATGCCTCCGGAAAATTCGAGTCATGAAGGTTTGAAGGGGAATGCTTTTGAGTTTGGGAAGTTACAAATTAATTGTCTCTAATGGAATTCGGACAGAGGCTTGAAAATTTTTGACATAGTGAGGTATTTGACTCAAGGAAGATCGAGTTATTGATTTTCAACTTTATCTATTCCTTAGCACATTCAACCGGATTCGCTTTACAAATATGAGTTGCTAAACTGGCTCAAAATTGCAGTTTAAGTTGACTGAGTAATGCGAAATTCTAGTTGAAGCCAGGAAGAAAAAATTCTAGCAGTGAATTTCGAGATTTGAACGAATATGTTTTACTTATGCTCAAGAAAACCAAACTTATCTCTAAGCCATTTTTTATTTCTCGTCAGTACAAGTGCAGGAATTCGTATCTGAGAGAATTGTTCTCCAAGTATGATTCATTTTTCTACGTATTTCAGCGTATTCGGAATCCGTTTCGGAACAGCATTGTTCGCGCTTATCGTCTTCGCAGGTCAGATCATCTTCGCCTTGGGCGGTCTACTGAACAAGTATTGGCTTATGGAAGCCGGAAGATTTGTTTTTGGGTGAGTATCACGCTGGAAACATTTTTGAGTTTATATCAAGTGTCTGGTTATTCTTTTTTTTTAATGTAGAATCGGAGGAGAATCGCTTGCTGTTGCACAAAACACCTACGCCGTCTCGTGGTTCATGGGGAAAGAATTAAACATGGTCTTCGGACTTCAAATGAGTTTTGCTCGGGTCGGATCTACCGTGAATTTCAACATGATGGTGCCATTGTACGACTACATCCATCAGTATTACAAGGGTTACCAATGCACTGGCATCGTGCTCATGATCGGTATGTTCCGTTTTATCGAAGCTCTCGTATGTGTTTTCATCCGACCAACTAGAATCGTCAAGTTTGCCTTTCAAGAGCCAAATTGGTGGAAGTCGTTGTGTAATGTGCATTATGAAGAGAAGCATCCTGAAATATATTTCTTGACCTATTTGTATTCAACTTATTTTTAAAGCCGCCGTGTTTTGCCTGCTGTCCTTCATTTGTGCCTCGGCTCTTGGCTGGTTGGATTATCGGTGAGTTATCTTACGTTGCTGTTAAGTACAGTACAGTATTATAAAAATCTTTACCGTATTTGCACTTATTTTTTAGTCGAGCGAAGTTGACAGGGAAGGCGGAAGCCGAAACCGGCGAAGTCATTCAACTCCGAGACATATTCGATTTTGGCGCTTCGTTCTGGCTCGCGACAGCCATTTGCGTTTCCTACTACGTCGCCATCTTCCCACTGATTGGGCTCGGGCAGATATTCTTCCAACGAAAATATGGCTTGAGTTCCAGTGCTGCCAATGCCGTTAATGGGATCGTGTACATCATAGCTGCCTTCGCCTCGCCGCTTTTTGGAATTATCATGGATAAGACCGGAAGGAATGTTCTTTGGTGTTTCATTGCGATCGTGTGTACGTTGGGGAGCTTTGCGGGCTTAACATTCACGTTTGTGAATCCATACATTCCTATGGTAAGATTTCGAATGTTTCTTTGAGAAATGTGAAAATTCCCGCGCTCCACGCGCACCTGCTTCAAAAAATAAATAAATTGAGCAACAAAAAAAGGGATGCACGTCATAGTCGGATAAAAATTTTCGAACATAATTTTTGGAAACTTTTCGCCTTAATTGAAATTTTTCAGACGTGCCCATTTTTATGAAGCTGTAGACCAGCCGGAAATATAAATAACAAGAAAAGAATTTTGCGTGTAAAATTCGCGCTTTTATTTTTATGTCCTCGCCAATTTTTCAAGGTTTCCGTGGGACTGAGCTATTCGCTGCTTGCAAGTGCCTTATGGCCGATGGTGGCGCTGTTACTCCCGGAACATCAACTCGGAACAGCTTACGGAATGTGAGTGATTGAATGAGTTTATTTATTTTTTCATTCATGAAGTTTATTCTGCAAATCTTGAATAGAATGCAGGCTGCTCAGAATCTGGGACTCGCTGTGATAACGATGTTAGCTGGATGGATCGTGGACACGAAGGGATATTTCGTATTGCTGACATTTTTTATTCTTTGTTTATCCGGTAAGAGATTTGACGATTTTTCGCGTGAATATGGGAAAGTTTATATTTTTTTCTGTGTGCTTTCAGTGAGTCTCATGGCAATTATCGTTCTCTGGGTGCTCGACTATACGCAGAATGGCTTGCTTAACTTGTCTATTGAAGCTCGTGAGGCGAGGCGGATTGAATCAATGTAAGTGGTGGATTATTTTCCGAATGTCGCCTTGATACGATGTTTTTTTCTAAGGTTCTAATGATGCACGTGTAAGAGCGTGTAACAGTAATGAAAGAATAATTTACCGAAGGCTTTCCAATAGTTTTTAAGATTCAGTCAGACTTTTCTAGGTTCCTAGAAAGTATGAACACCAGGGTGCCTATTATTCAAGTTTTTGTGTGAATAATCAGGGGGGGGGGTATATTTTGAATATCAAAAATATCAATATTGTTGCTTACACAATATTTGCGTAAATGTTGTACTACACAGCAAAGTACTGTACAGTATGTGCAATGGTGAAAGAGAAATTAGCAATGGGTGCTTTACCAGCATTTGAAGTCGAGCGACGAATGCCTTTTTGACACATTTGACTGGTGATTCAAGATTTTTTTCCGGGGATTTTCATGCATGTACCGTTTGTGCGGTTTGTCACATACAATGTTTCTCTCACACAGGTTGGCGAAACGAGACTCCATATCTTCGATGGATTCACGTACGAGGCAAGCGATGAGACTCAGTCAATCCGAATTCTCTCTTCGCAACAGGTTCCTGTCAAGAATCGGCGCTCAAGTCAGTATAGAATGTTTTTTTCCCCACCCCGAGTATGGTATTGAGCATGGAGTTGGATGTGGCCTTGCTGGGTATTTTCTTCTGGTGGAGTAATTTATTTAGTGGTTTGTATTGTGGCACCCTGGTGAAGGTACTGTAGTTGTGCGAGTATTCTTGAACTGTGGAAAAATGCATTTTACTTTTTTATGGAATCGCTGGGGGCAGTTGCAAAATCTATTTGGGAGCAAATTTTGCATGTATAGAATGGCGTAAATATTTGTCCAAGTTCTGTACAATTGGAGCAAGGCTTTTCAGCCTGTGGTACTTACGGCACTTGACAGATGGTGCCTCTAGAGGTGATGGTGTATGCGAAGATTCGCATGCTCATGCATTCCCAAGATCCACGTGAAGTTTGAAACGCCTGAATATTCTCGGATTTCCACTTGGCTCATGTGCATGCAAAGTTCAATCGGGTGTTGAACTTCTTCCTTTCTGCGAACCAGTAAAACTGATTCAACCATTATGTCGAAGTTTCAGGCTAAGAAATAAATTCTGAAAAATATGAGTTCGTTACTACTTTTACAGCCTTTACATTTCACATTTTATTTCAACCATTTGTACATTACTTAATGAAAGTTTGGTGATTTTGTCAGAAGATTCATGGTCAGTCATAAACAAAACAATAATAGCGTTAAATGGGGGTGAGAAAGCATGTTGTTGATTTTTGAAGTTGATGGTATGTTGCGCGCGTTTGAATGCCTGATGCATTGGTAAATTGCACGCAAATTCAATTATTGTGTTTGGTGTTATTCTAGTCGCACAAAACATTTTTGCCTCATATCACGTCATATTTTGTGAGTAATGAAAGTTGTCATTTCCAGCTGCCGCCGACCTACGACGTCCAAACAAGAGCATTGGCACACAGAAAGGCGATGCGATGAGGATCTTCCTGCAATTACTGAGGTAGAAGAACCACCGTTGTGTTGAATTCTGGGAGACGATATTTTATTCATTTTTATGCCATATTGTGGAAATGCTTTTTACTCGCTTTGTGAATCCTTGAGGAAAAGGAATGGGAGTTTTAGTTGGGAGCAAATTTTGCGTGGATAGAATAGTGAGAATATTTTTTCAAGTACAATGTTTAATGTACAGCCTTTTCAAGTTGAACCTCCCGAAGTCAAATTTATTTTCAATAATTGGTCAATGCATTTCAATTTGCCCTAACTAAAAATCTTTTTGGCTGTGATCTTCCATAGTTGAGTTTCCGTTGACCTTCTGCAATTACACCATTACAGGGTACATTTTAGAATGCAGGATCCAGGTTACAGTGATTCAAATGCAAATTGTAATGCTGGGCGAAAGATTTCGTAATTTGCAGTATCAATCCTAAGTGTATTTTTTCGCGGTGCCTTTAAATTTGACTGGAGGAGGTTAAAACTTTTTATCAAGAGGGGCGAAGAATTTCATTGATTCATTTGGCTGTGCGATGGAAAATAGGCATGGAATTTTCTTTGCTTGATATATGTGAAAAGTACCATATTTACGCTTGCTCAGGCCCCATTTTCCTCCTGAAAAAAAGTTCTGGCGCAGCCTCTTTACCGGAGTACAGTATTTTCTTTCGGCTTTAACCTATTAAGAAATTCCCATCACAATCACAGTAGTGTATCATGTAAGCCGGCACATAAACAAGAATCTTGTTGGGTTGGAAATGTGAACTTTGAACTTCTTGGGGGAATAATGACGAGAGATTTCGCAGGTGCCGTATTTTCAGTGAAGTTTTATTTCCTAAAAAAAATTCAGAACATTTTCCAGCCTGATCAGTTTTCCTTTCTGAAGTAGCTGCTTCAAATCTGGGTGGGACTGATGCGTGCGTAACTATGGTATCAAGTTTTAGTGCTGTGTTGAATTGTAATTCTGAATTCAGAAGTGAATCGTTTTCATTGTGAGTCTGAAATGAAGATTTTTAAGCTTCCTTCCGTCTCCAACTTTTTTTTATTTCACTGTTGAATGTTCAAAAGTTTTATGCTTTCCATGTGGGTTTCTTTCAGGCATAGTTTCTCCCTTGATCGGAAGATGCATTTTGTGGTGTGTGTAGGAATTCAAATGCACATGAGGGAAGGTGCATCAAGAGCAGCATTTCCCCCAGCTGAAATGTTTCAGGCTGCTGGTCATTCAGCTAATGACCAATGTAGAAAGAAGGTACTGTGTTGAAATGTTGCAGCAAATTATTGTATTTTCAGAAAGATATAATTTTTAAGGTCGTTCCAGTGTAATATTACATTGTATGTGATCTTAAATTGAGGCTAAATATTTCCTAACTTTTCATCATGTAAAAACTGATCGGACTAATGAATTGAGAGCTATACTCACTTCTGTAAACCTAATGTTATGTTGGCGAAATTGCTTTTTATTTGCTCATCTTTTTTTTTACAGTCCTCTTCAGATTTGCTAGAATTCTTGTCACACATTTTAATCTATCATAAGAACTACTTCAGTAATGTTCAAAAATAATGTATTCAAAGATGAAATCATGAATTCAGTTCTTTTTTTCAGGAACGTTGGTATCATTATTTTTTTTAAACCCTATAGCCATTCAGCGAACAAAATGGTACTCCGTGAAAACGTTCATGAATGCAAAATGGAGACGAAAGCGGTGCTAACATTTGAATA